>NQII01005582.1:0-17352 GCA_002778355.1 Clitarchus hookeri
TCGCGGTTCCAGCGCGCGCCGTAACAATGCGACTCAAAATATTGACGTATTAACGACACCAACAGCGCGCGCGTCGCGACCATTATCATAATCCGGGGGCCGTAATCCCCAAGGGGCGCGCGGCAGAATTGTACTGGGGGTAGGGGGTACCAGCCGTGTCTCGCCATCCCTCACCTGCCGGGTTCGAAACTCCACCGCGGCCAACCCTGAACCACAGAAAACTCTCTGCGCGTTGTTTTAACAACCTCTGTTTTCCATACTAACCTGCCACCTGTGTTCATAATCACTTTTCATAAGCGAAATAGATACCTGCATTTCCTGTGTGTAAAAAAAAANTTTAATATTTAAACTTTCTACGTGAAACTTTTTATATTTCTGTGAAAAGTACCATCTCTTACACTTCGAAATACACGTACTAGCTAAAATATTTCGCTACGATTTTTGGTCCACCACCATAACGTTCAAGACAATAATTTCTTGACAGGCGAATATAATATTATTTGTTTGCCATTAGTACCTACCGAATTATATGCCTACTTGTAATAAAAATAGTTATCTTACTAGTGCTGCTTTCATTTCTGCTCAGCATTGTGCTCAATATACCTTTTTACGGGGTTCTCTTTGTTGCGTAAATGTTTGTGAAGTGAAGTGATGTGGACGACTATTAACAGAGAGGTCTTGAGAGCCGATGAGGATGATTGGGGTGAGTATGGATCAGCGCCGGAATGAGGGGGTGGGGGGAAGGCACTACACGACTGTCACATGCAAAACTCCTGTGACCCAGCTGGGAATTGAACCCGGTTCGCCTTGGTGGTAGGCAAGCAGGTTAACCACTCAGCCATCACTACCCCGTAAATATTTNAAAATAATATTTAAACTTTCTACGTGAAAATTTTTATATTTCTGTGAAAAGTACCATCTCTTACACTTCTAAATACACGTACTAGCTAAAATATTTCGCTCCGATTTTTGGTCCACCACCATAACGTTCAAGACAATAATTTCTTGACAGGCGAATATAATATTATTTGTTTGCCATTAGTACCTACCGAATTATATGCCTACTTGTAATAAAAATAGTTATCTTACTAGTGCTGCTTTCATTTCTGCTCAGCATTGTGCTCAATATACCTTTTTACGGGGTTCTCTTTGTTGCGTAAATGTTTGTGAAGTGAAGTGATGTGGACGACTATTAACAGAGAGGTCTTGAGAGCCGATGAGGATGATTGGGGTGAGTATGGATCAGCGCCGGAATGAGGGGGTGGGGGGAAGGCACTACACGACTGTCACATGCAAAACTCCTGTGACCCAGCCGGGAATTGAACCCGGTTCGCCTTGGTGGTAGGCAAGCAGGTTAACCACTCAGCCATCACTACCCCGTAAATATTTGAGTTTGTATTTCTATGGTCAACTGAGGTCCACTTGTTTGGACATTTATTTATTTATATTTATTCTTCCCGCTTGTTTTGGTCGTAATATTAATTGTTTTCTGTCAATTTGCTGTTTTTCTGTAATCTGTAGGTTATAAAAACATTACAATTACATTACAACACAAAAAACGCAGATAATGCCCGATATCACATCAATTTACTCAAGAATTGCTCAACACGTCTGAATACATTGTGAAAGAATTTATACCGTCAACGAGTCACTTTCTAACATAGGGTTATTTACCTTTATTCTTATAAATTATGTAAATATTTTCCAATTTACCACAAATTTTAGAGACACTAAGCTTAATTGAGAAAGCACAATAATGGGTTCTCGATGTATGATTTTACAACTTGTGAATTCACGAGGTGGACATTTTAAAATTTTATCTGAATAAGAAAATTACGAACACATAATTTAATGCAAAACCACGGCAATCTCAGTTAATTTTCTTGAAATAATCTTCAATCTTACGTGTTCTGCAGCGGTTTTATATCTTTCTTCAATTTACGTGCCTTGTAATATTTACAACAAACTCGCGTGTCAACGACGAAGTCAAAGTTATGTACCACCACTGGGCATTACTTTAATCCAAAAACATATGAATGTGTTCGAATAAATTGATGTCATGAACTTGCAGACCACAGTATTATCCAGTTACATATTTTTAAGATACGCATAGCTGAAATAAATCAAGCATTGTTCAAGATGTTTAATGTATTTATACATACTTATTCTTATGAATACTATACATTTATGAGTTAATCTCCCGATAAAACTCTAAGCAAGTTGGCGCAATGCTAACACGTTGAGGTCGTTACATAGAGGACACAGGTTCGGTTCCAAATCCAGCCATTCTGATTTCGGTTTTCCATTGTTTAACGAAATCACAGCAGGTGAATGCTGGGATATTTTCTTAACACGGGTCATAACTGATATTTCTCTCCACTCCTGAGAGAGTACATTGTTCCGTCAGTCAACGAGACATAAATTACCCCTCAATCGACGAGACATTAATCCTACATAAAAAATTATTAGAAAACAGCATCACCGCTGAGTCCTGAATGGCGTGTCGGATGAACGTCCGATGACACACACGAAACTATTACATACTTGTGACACCTTCTCTGTCACACAATTATAATGCCAATTGACAAGATCTCTAAAGTAAAGTGATTTAGAAAATGTATGAGCAGGGAGGTGGGGGTCCGGTCCTGGCGCCGACCGGCCGACATGTGACGTCACTCAACCGTCATCTTGGATTCAGGTGACCTCGACCTTAACCTATGACTTTGACNGCTGGGATATTTTCTTAACACGGGTCATAACTGATATTTCTCTCCACTCCTGAGAGTGTACATTGTTCCGTCAGTCAACGAGACATAAATTACCCCTCAATCGACGAGACATTAATCCTACATAAAAAATGATTAGAAAACAGCATCACCGCTGAGTCCTGAATGGCGTGTCGGTTGAACGTCCGATGACACACACGAAACTATTACATACTTGTGACACCTTCTCTGTCACACAATTATAATGCCAATTGACAAGATCTCTAAAGTAAAGTGATTTAGAGAATGTATGAGCAGGGAGGTGGGGGTCCGGTCCTGGCACCGACCGGCCGACATGTGACGTCACTCAACCGTCATCTTGGATTCAGGTGACCTCGACCTTAACCTATGACTTTGACCTTGACCCCATACCCGTGATTTTAATAACCTCGAACAAAATTTTTTTTAAGCTAATGCCGGTAAAATTATAAAAACTTAAAAAAATATAAAAATTATAAAACCTTTTTTTAATTAATATTAAAAAATGTGTTGTATAAATCTGTCATTTCCAGATATTCCTTCACCACCACTCTCACCCATTTTTAATTGGCTATTTAATGCGTCAATTACTTGCCTTCGTTAATTAGTCGATGGGCCTCCACCTCCTTCCACACAGCTAGTCTTATCNATTTTTTTAATTAATATTTAAAAATGTGTTGTATAAATCTGACATTTCCAGATATTCCTTCACCACCACTCTCACCCATTTTTAATTGGCTATTTAATGGGTCAATTACTTGCCTTCGTTAATTAGTCGATGGGCCTCCACCCCCTTCCACACAGCTAGTCTTATCTTAACTCGTCTCCAGATGTGATTGTCTCCTATGCTGATCATGTCGTTTCGCTTCCCCTCAAACCTACTGCGAACATGTTTTAACCATGCATACGTCTCCACGACTTGGGACGGGCTGCGCATCATACACTTGTAACCCTGGAGAAAATTAAATTTTTTTCATATAAAAAAATATTTTTTTTTACACCAGAGCCATAAGTATATGATACACAGGTGTTTAAGAAGCCCGGTTATAATTTTTTAAGACACTAATTCTTGTCAAATTTCGGTGCAGCAACAAAAAAAAACATAAGATAAATTTCTAATTCAGAAAATCCTACAGTTCAACAAAGAAAAAAATCACGATGTACAAAAATACAGGAAAAACATTCAATTGGGGAGCACATATATACAAAAATGGACGCATACTGAAAAATCACAAACGAAGAAATGCAGAAATAGCACGAAAATGCATTGAACATATATGCAAAAATGCACAAATGTGAATAACACATGTACAAAAATGTATAAAAAACAGACCAAAATGCAGACGACATCAATGTACAAGAAATAACATACAACCAAATGCAGAAGATATCTATCAACAAAATGTACGAGAAATCATACAAGACAAAATGCGGAAGACACCTAAATATTTTAGCCATAGGGAAGCGTGTGTACACCGTTTTCACATATGAGTCGCTTGTCATCTGGCCATCGTAGCGGCATCTTGTTTATGCCCTCCAAATACAGGACATGCTGGTGTGAGTGAATTACATGGACCTTCACCCTCATACGTATGATTTTTCAAAATATTTATGAAGTTTTCAAATTTTATTATATTCTTCACCACGCATTTGTGTATTCCCTTGGCACGTATTGATACTTTCTCCCCGTATTTTTATGTATACAGTTTCACCCGTAGCCCCACGAATTCGGTCATGATCGCCCCATCACACTCATCCTTGAACTTTCCTATTGTCTTCATGTTGGTGGGCGAAAATAATTTGTGGTTCGTGGGGTAGTCGCTGGTGTCAAACTCAGCAAGGAACTTTGCGTCCGAAACCATGTCCTCGTAGAAGTTCTGTGTTCTAATATCGAACAGGAACGAGTCCGTGTCTGTATACAGGAGCTCAATGTCTTTTCCGTATCGGGACTTCATCACGTCATAATGGAACATGTACATCAGCGTTTTGGATATGTCGAGCACCGCGAACTCTGCGTTTACGTTTTTGTCGAAAAGTATGGCTTCGTAGTGCATTCGAATCAGGGAAAGATTTTCTTCGTTAACTGTCCTGTCCAGAAATGTTGGTTTAACCACCAATTTCTTTAGTCATTTCTCATTACACGCCAATTACATATTTTGACATTTTATTTTGTTCTCCATTTATTTGCCTAAAGTGGCGTTGTTTACTCATTCAAGAAATTCTATCTCGAAATCGTTGGTGGCCGCCTGTCACTCTGCAGTATTTAAATCTATGTGAGGTTTTAGCTATGCAGTTTGTTCGAGCTGTAGCACACGGTGAATCTTGACAAACTTCAATCCATGTCCAATAGCATGCTTGAGGTTACGGTAATGGATGATGTAGTGGCTCTTATATGCCAGCGTTGCATCAACTTTGGCTGTTTCGAGCCCGGTAGGCACTGGTTGACGGGAATAAATGGTAAATGACGGTGTTCCTCGTTGGGCCACAGGATACTCGACATCCTCCTCCAAGATATAACCGGTCACCCCATCATCTGGTACGGACCTGACGTTGATGTTCACATCAGCCCACTTAAAGTTGCGTATTGGCAATAGTAGCGACATGGCCCATCCATACAGGTTGTTGCCGTCGAGGTACTGCAAGAAGATGGAAGGCATGCTGGGCTCATATGTTTCTGTAATTGTTGTTTGCCACCCCATGTCGTTTGACGCACTGGGCCACGCCACCGCGGATCACTTCCTCGATGAACATGTGCATGTTGTAGTCGGTTAGAAGTTCTAGCTCGACCCTCGTCATTCACAACATGACGTCGAACGCAAATCCTGGCGCGCTGACTAGTGCGCACACTCGAGCTTATATGTTGACATACACAAATTTCTGAAATTTTTGAAGACGTCCGCTAGGAGAAGAACGTCCGTCTTCAAGTACNCTTATATGTTGACATACACAAATTTCTGAAATTTTTGAAGACGTCCGCTAGGAGAAGAACGTCCGTCTTCAAGTACAATTCTGAATATTCTTTGAGACTAGTACAGCCAAACTCTTGCCATACTTTCTGGGCGTGGGCGTATTCTTCGTCGCTGATCCCAGAGCCCGTCAGTCTCTCGTAAAAAGCCTATTTTGGAGGCAGCCTGCTNCTTATATGTTGACATACACAAATTTCTGAAATTTTTGAAGACGTCCGCTAGGAGAAGAACGTCCGTCTTCAAGTATAATTCTGAATATTCTTTGAGACTAGTAGAGCCAAACTCTTGCCATACTTTCTGGACGTGGGCGTATTCTTCGTCGCTGATCCCAGAGCCCGTCAGTCTCTCGTAAAAAGCCTATTTTGGAGGCAGCCTGCTNCGTGGGCGTATTCTTCGTCGCTGATCCCAGAGCCCGTCAGTCTCTCGTAAAAAGCCTATTTTGGAGGCAGCCTGCTCGTCCAACTTCTCCCAGCTATCAACATAATCACAGGGGAAGACACATTTTCGTGTGACAAGAGGCAGTTGGCTTCCACTGAAGATCTTGGATGTGTTATTAAATATATTTCGAGACAGGTACTCAGCGAAGGATGCCAGACTGTGAGCCATGAACCGCAAAGTATCTATGAACTGGATGGAAAATCTGTTCCCCAAATGCTTTGAAAATGTGATAATTTTTTCGCTGGTGTGAGGAATAATGAAAATATATTTTCCGCCATACCCCAGCTACCTGACGATTTAATTCTTATTGTAGCTTAAGTTGTGGAAAAAGACGATGGGGTGACGGCACAGCAAATTGCAGTTGGTGTAAGCGGGTCCGATGTATTGTCCGGTGAAGTGATCGTGAGAAGAATGATTATGAGTCTGGGGTTCGGCGTCTGGCGTAGGAGCTAGGAGTCGGCCGCCGTCTTGGATCCATGTGACATTGACCTTTGAACTTTAACCTTTAACCCAAAAAATTAATTAAAAAATACAACAAATTCCCAAAAAAATAAAAATGATATAAAATGTATTAAGTAACTATTATAAAAATTTAAAAATGATTAAGGAATTTATTAAAAATGTATTATAAAAAAATTAATTTCTTGAGGTTCCCCTTATTACCCATCCCACATACTCATTTCGCCATCTTGGTATGTGTATTCCACCATANATTAATTTCTTGAGGTTCCCCTTATTACCCATCCCACATACTCATTTCGCCATCTTGGTATGTGTATTCCACCATCTTGCTAGTGGTCACAGCCACCATCCACCATTTTGGTCAGTGCAATCCACCATCTTGCTAGGCGTTACAGCTACCGTCCGCAATCTTGATTTTGTTCGTTTGTCATTTGTTTGTACATTACTGGAGTTTGTCTCTCACCTTCGTTTGACCGCCATCTTGGTTCTTTTCGTTTGTCATTTGTTTTACATTGTTGGTGCTGTCCCCAGCACCGGGCCTAGCAGACGACTGACCTCCACTACTCACTCTTCCAGTATATTTAATTGGCCAATTGCCCCACCCCCTTCCAAAATATTTAATTGATCCACCAAAGTTTCTCGTTGGTTATTTATTCGGGTGTGTACGGAANTGCCCCACCCCCTTCCAAAATATTTAATTGATCCACCAAAGTTTCTCGTTGGTTATTTATTCGGGTGTGTACGGAAACCTTCTTTCGTCCAATTAGTCGGTTCCCCATCACCCCCTTCCAATATATATTTAATTGCTCCTCCATTGTCCAATTAGCCCGCCCCATTCAAATGTATTTAATTGCTCCACCAATGTTTCTCATTAGCTGATTTCTCATGCGTTTTCGGAAACATTCGTTCGACCAATTAGAGGCGTTAGCTTGATTTCTACCATTGTTTCTCATTGGCTAATTGCCCCACGCCCATCACCCTTCCACGAATTATTCACCTTCGTTCGACTAATTTGTCAGCAGACCACCACCCCCCCCCCTGATTCTCACAGGCTAACCACGTTATGTGACAATATATTGGATTGACTAATTGCTCGTGCGTGTTCGGAAATCTTCATTCCGAGCAATCAGCGGCATACTTTAATCGCTATTGAGGACAATTTTTTTCGCCTTTAAAAACTTATTGTAAGACGCACCCTAAGCCCCCTTAGGAAATAATTAATTTTTCTCGCTCTTAGAAAAGTATGCGTGTTTTCCGAGCAGCTAAAAAATTCTTCCAGCCATTGTGGCACTTGGAAGGGTGTGCTCGCTTAGTGCCTTGGACAAACGGGACGAGTTACCGTACCTGCGGAAAGAATTTCTCTTGGTCTACGTACCTTACAAAATTTCAACCGTATTCAAGTATATGCCAGCCTACTTGCAGCAGGACGAAGATATATGGGACTGCCTCCCGTACAAGGAGTGTTTCGAGGGCTGCAGCAACTCGGTTCCCAACAAGCCGCATCGCAGGGGTTGGTGCAAGGCCCACCGAGCAGCCCTAGCGACGTCTGCGAATGTTGAAGACGCCCTCCCCGTAGAAGACGACGTCCACGTGCAAATTATCTACTCACAAGCTGTACACGTGGAAGATGCTCCCCTTGAAATTTACTGCCAAGTAATACCCGGCGTGGAAACCAACCCAGAACACAGGTGCCCGATGTGTATGGACCTCGATAATGTTTTAAATGACTTTCTAAATTGTTTTGGAAACTCGGTGTGTGCATGGGAAACTTATTTATTTATGTAACAAAAAAATTTAGTAAATAATAAATGTTCTGCAACATTCAAGGTTTTCGGTCGTTGGACTCGTACACCATCAAGCAGATTGCCATCTCGTACAGTGAAGTAGACGAGAAAATCAAAGTTTTCACTTTTTCACCGCCACGTCCACGGCAGCACCTCAACCGCACCATGCAACAGACGTACAGTCTACAGACTTAAGAAACGCACTGACTACGGTGTGACGAGGGGAATATTTCGTACGAGGAAATTCCGGCAATGCTGGACTGTGCATAATTTCCTGTTACAAGAGACCTAAAAAATTCGCGAGTTCAATGACCTGTAAGTTATACTCCATTTTCGTATGCAAAATCATGCAGATATCACTGTTCACTGGTTGCTTGTTGTATTAGCGGAAGACGGTGATTCGGTCTGGATTTTACTGTGTATTTATTATTGGCTCAGAGATGTCCAGAAGGTGTAATTTAACGGGCATTAGCAATACAAACGTATGGAAATTTGAATTCTAGCTTGTCCCGAAATGAAAACGTGAATTTTTCAGGTCTCTACCTATTCTCCTATGTATGTGTTTGGAAGACTCCAAGNATTGGTTGCTTGTTGTATTAGCGGAAGACGGTGATTCGGTCTGGATTTTACTGTGTATTTATTATTGGCTCAGAGATGTCCAGAAGGTGTAATTTAACGGGCATTAGCAATACAAACGTATGGAAATTTGAATTCTGGCTTGTCCCGAAATGAAAACGTGAATTTTTCAGGTCTCTACCTATTCTCCTATGTATGTGTTTGGAAGACTCCAAGAGTAGGCGATCCGCAATGCGTGCCTCATCGGAACGAACTTTGTAGACCTTCACAAGCATTGCCGCTGCCCACCGTTTCAACAGCTCGTCAAGACGTTCGCAACAAGACTTCACGAGTGCAAAAATCAAAGATTATTGCTGGGCCCCGTGCAACGAAAAAAAATCCCTGAGATTGTGGAGTCATGATAACCCGTGGCACATAAAAAAAAAACTACGAGGAACTCATTGTGCATAAAAAAAGTTGCATGTGGTTAATACCCTCCAAGACTCAGAGAAGGAACACGTGTAAAAAGAAGTATTATTTTATTATGCAGAATAATAATAATATAATTTTGTAATTCGCGCCTAAATAAATCGGTTTGAAATAGCATGNTGCCTAAATAAATCGGTTTGAAATAACATGCAGATTTTTATTTTATTTCGTGTTATGTCTTGCTCACTTAAGTTTTGAAAAAACTATGTTGGTAAAGAAAAATATTTAGTATGTCAGGTTTATTATTATTTAAATAAAATTTAATATTTACTATATAATTTATGTTAAATTTTAAAGGAAAATTATTCAATAATACTCTAGTCTTCCCTAACATAACATATATATATTTTTCGTGTATGCAGGTAATTATTTAAAAAATTAATTAATTATTTGGAAAAAATCAATTGTCCCTTACGGTTGCGATTCGCATAGTGAAGGGTCACATGCATTCCCCCTAACCTAGGNATTTGGAAAAAATCAATTGTCCCTTACGGTTGCGATTCGCATAGTGAAGGGTCACATGCATTCCCCCTAACCTAGGAATAGACGCTCATTATTAAAAAAAGTATCCTCCTAAGTTTAAAATCAGTACATTGGGAAATTTAGGCAGCGGGAAAAATATACCCATATGGTTACTCAACGTGCGGCGATTTTTCTAGTACCCATTGTCAGCATATAAAACTCTTTATACGCAGAAATAATGCACACATAGTAAGTTTTGCAGGGAAAAAATTATATACCGTGAGGAGGCGCTAGCTTAAAGGCATACCAACTACAAGTACACAATCATAAAGAAACAAATTTCTGTATTTTCATACATTCGTGTGCTCTCGCTCCATTAATAGAAATATCTGATCCACGGTATAACACCCCCACCCTCCCCCTCAGAGTCTCACCACACCACACGTGACTTTAGCCGAATCAAAAGTGACATGCGAACATGTGTATGTATATGTGTGCGGCCTGTAATCCAGCAGGTGTCAATAGTATCCACTCTTTATGAATTACGCGAACTAAAATATATTTTTATTTTCGAGATGCTTGTCCGCCATGCAGATTTATACCACAATACGAATTCGAGCAAAGCTACGCGCATACAGCTCTCATTCACCACCCGTCAACCTCGTAGAGACATAAAGGAAAGACTTCACACGTGCGAAAAAATTAGAGCAAACNGCTCTCATTCACCACCCGTCAACCTCGTAGAGACATAAAGGAAAGACTTCACACGTGCGAAAAAATTAGAGCAAACAAATTACAGTCAGTATATTACGGAGACCAAGAAATATTTTAATCCTTTTAGAATGTGGAAAATTAATTATATTTANCAAATTACAGTCAGTATATTACGGAGACCAAGAAATATTTTAATCCTTTTAGAATGTGGAAAATTAATTATATTTACAATTTTTTTATAAATAAATTCTGGCACGAACTAAACATTTTTTTTAGTTTAAAAAATAAAATTGAAAATTTTCTTTTATTAATTCCGGCGAAACCAAAGATACTTGTGATGCTGTGAAACTAAAAAATAAGTGATAAAAACTATCATTCTCTACTTGCTCATACGTCAAACACACACACACATATCTACGCACACATAGAGCCAGAAATATCCCAACTGCAGGCGAGACCAATAGGCTCATTAAAAAACTATTAAGTCAACAGCATACTTAAAGAAGTGGTCACGGGTCCCATTACAGAAGTAAACGAGAGGCTCGTGCAGTCGTAATCTGAACTCGCGCACACGGCCAGCCACGCTGCATCAGGTGCTGAATTCGACTTTGCCTTAGCGCACTGACCGCCGGGGGGAGACTTGTCGCTCCAGCTGCTGGTTTTATTTCTCACACAAGACAACTTTAATTCATTGGATATTAATCACAGATATCTGCACGCACAAGTCAACACCAGGGAAGACCCATGTTAAAGGGGACCCAACTTCGATATTCGACTCATTTTGCCCGAATTACTATTTTTAAAATTACTCCAGGTGAATGCCGAGATGGTTTCTTGGTTGAGTCCTTTCTTGTTCCCGCTTGCCCTAGCAACTNCCAATGAACGACTCCTTTGATCCGCTGATGCATATACTAAGAAATATTTTCACGTCCATGTACTGATTGGTCAATTAATGTTAAACCTTTCGAAAGAAAATTTTTTAAAGAATATTCGACTGTTTACATCTGCAAATATCGTTTCATGAATAAAATATTTAACCGTTGTTGCGACGGAAAAACATAAGACATTTTTGCACAGTTTTTATATTTATATGTATATATATACACACACACGCGCGCATGGAACCAAATTAAAGTAAGAGTAAACAGGCTACCCATTACAGAAAATGGGGTAAAAAAATTGCCCAGTAACGATCTTAAAATAATACTCTTCATGCCCCGAACATTGCTAAATATTTATATTTACAAATAGAACCGATATTACGCTTTGAAGAAACCCTAGTATTTTAAGTAGAATTAATCTCGAACCTTCAGAGGAAACGTCTATGTTCATACATCAAAAACCTAACCATTGAAAAAAAAAAAAGTATATGTATAAATATCAAATCCCCATGTAACATTTTTGAAGTTAGACTTCTTTTGGAGCGTTTAGGGTAAAAGTTTAGTGTGCAACGGAAGTTGCGCGCGCACAGTGTTACGAAATTCGACAGTGAACGTGATAGGTGTATGACCCAACATGCATGTGCGTATCTTCTAGCTATATAGAAACGCAAGGTAAACAACATAGCACGTGGTTGTATTTTAAACCGACAGAAAATCAGTTCATGTAATAAGTAAATTGAAAAACAATTAATTTATATTAATAATTCATCGTGAATATATATTATTAATAAATTTTTCTTACATTGTGCCGTGAAAAATTAGTTAGTGATAAAAATTGAATAATAACATTTTAAAAGTGTTTTCAAGTATTTGTGGTTAATTTTTTGTAAGTATTATTTTATAAGTTTTACTTCTTTTGGCGCGTTGAGGGTAAAATTTTAATCTTCAACGGAAGTTGCGCGCGCACAGTGTTACGAAATTCGACAGTGAACGTGATAGGTGTATGACCCAACATGCATGTGCGTATCTTCTAGCTATATAGAAACGCAAGGTAAACAACATAGCACGTGGTTGTATTTTAAACCGACAGAAAATCAGTTCATGTAATAAGCAAATTGAAAAACAATTCATTTATATTAGTAATTCATTTTAAATATATTTATCTTATTTATTAATTTTACTTACATTGTGCCGTGGAAAATTTGATAGTGATAACAATTGTATAATACAATTTTGAAAGTGTTTTCAAGAATTTGAGGTTAATTTTATGTAAGTATTATTTTATTACGTTATACTTATTTTGCCACGTTGAGGGTAATTTAATTATGTTCTTTAATCAAACTTTTATTAATTGTATTTAATGTCTTTCTTGGGTGAGTTTATCGTTTTTCCTACTTACGTAATTTATTATCATACGTAATAAAATTTTATTTTAGTCACGGCAAGGAAGTTTAACTGCTAAATGTGTATGTGTACATAACTACACATACCCATTTTTTTTTATTTCATAGTACGCGTCATAATATCAGAGCTAAATACCGATTCTAAAATAGTCTCCAGTTCTCTATAAACCTGCAGGGATGCATACGCATATTGGCAATGTTTCCGCTCAGGCATGTCAGTGTATCATATATACATACGAACGATAAATTTTTGAAATGTCAGAAGTGAGAGCTAAATCAATCATTATCGGTGTTCATTTTTTACGACAAACTTTGTGCACCTCCATGATACCCAGAAAGAGTTCTGATGCTTGCTAGCATACGTGCGCTCTATCAGCCCCTCGTAAAGCCACGAAGATACAAAATTTCGTATAATGCAATAACATATGCAATAAATTCACAAAAAATATTTAAAATACTCATGTTTACGCACATAAGGTTTGTAACCCATGAAAAATAAAAAATGTATCAGGCTGCAGGAGAGATTACTGAGATCAGAAGGCCTACTTTAGTCTGCGAAATTATGAAATTTTGGACACATCAGTTCAAGCTCCCCATCGAAAACGGCACCCCAGGCCCATTTTGCAACGATAACCTCTTCCACGGTGTCACATAAGAGGGGGACCGTGGCGACTCAGCGGCTAGAGCTCTCGTTTCANAGATTACTGAGATCAGAAGGCCTACTTTAGTCTGCGAAATTATGAAATTTTGGACACATCAGTTCAAGCTCCCCATTGAAAACGGCACCCCAGGCCCATTTTGCAACGATAACCTCTTCCACGGTGTCACATAAGAGGGGGACCGTGGCGACTCAGCGGCTAGAGCTCTCGTTTTACATCACGAGTACGCGTACAACATCCTTTCTTTTGTACACACATTTTCGCACAGGAGGTCCACCTCAACACCAGCCCATTCTTCACTCGGTCTCTTCCCCCCAACAAGACGAGACAAGTTTGATTCCCAGCAGGATCACTCCCAGATATTTGCCTTTTCATTCTTCAAAAACATTCCTTCCTCAGTTTGTTTGTTTGTCAAACAAAACTGAGCCACATTAAACAGCCCGAGAATAATATAATACTTCAGACTGAACCATATTCCTCGAAACGCACTTTCTCGTTCAATTTTTTTTTTAAACAGACCATTGCATTCGGTTTTATACACCACTGAAATAATATGTTTTTCAGAAAAGCAGCGGGTAAGGTTTAATAAATTGGAAGTGCACGACTAAGAACACAAAAATGTATTATCCTACTTGTTCCATGCATTCAATCTTTGCATTTCTCTAATTTTTGGAGATGAAAGAATTGTACACAAAGGTTTTATTCGATATATACCCCTTTCCTTTAGTTCACCTATGATTAAAGTTATCTCCTTGCTGTGCAAGGCAATCAAATGTCTGAGTATAACAGCAAGTTCATTAGGGCCTTCAGGAAATATGTAGTCGGTGTTCTTGTCATCTTCTGAATTATTCACGACACATTTTTTCAGCAAAACCGATGAGGAGATGTGTGAGGACGTCGAAAAAATGGCCACTGTTTTCACCGTCAACACTATCTTCATTGTCGTATACCCTTCCCCTTTTGTAACTCTTCAAGCCGGAACGAAATCTCATGTACGCTGAAGAAACTTAGAAAAAAAAACACTCAGATTTTATTTACTATAACTTGTTTTATTTACGAAATATTCTCACAACACACAGCGGCAAAGTCGCTTCAATTGTGATTAGCAAGGATTTTGACGGGGGAGCATATTATGCTGATATGTATTGACTCCGGAAATAATCGTTCAAATACTACTGCCGTCGATACCAAGCACGATTGGAAAACATCGCTTTGAATAATTACGATAACAATTCTAATATAAAAACCTTACTGTCGGGTATAACAGAGATCACGATCAGATCATGCATATGATTGTAAATATATATAAAATCGGTTTTGAAACATGGCGATTGCGTTCAATGCCTTGCGCCCTAGGGTGAAAACGAGCACATGCTTACACAAGCAAAAGTTCTCAACATCGCGCCTCAGTCCTTCACCAGATATATAGTAATTATTTATTCCATTTAAATGACGGCAGCAATAAATGCAAGCCCTGTTACCGATGTATAAATATTCACAAACTCTTCTGTGAACACTGCGATAATCGCCATCCCAGAGAACCACGAAACGTGGTGGTGGAGGTCAGGCACCCTTTCTATAATGATTATTTGGCTCCGACACAGGACCGGACACGCTCAATACTTCACACCATCCTCTCGACAGCAGTTGCACAGCTACCAGAGCGCACGCCTCCCATCAAGGCGAGCTAGGTTCGATTCCCGGCGGGGTCGCACCTGTATTTTCGCGCATCTGGGAATTGATGCCATTGCCAACAGTATCACCCGTGAAACACTGGGTGATGTCCGGCAGATTTTCTCGGGACATTTGACCTTCTTCGCCGACTTAAACGTCCTCACCCATTTCAGCTGCTAAGCTCTCTCTCAACTCAAAACATATGGTGTCGCCTGAAAAAAAAAATGTACTGGTGTGGGTAGGAGGTCCGCCCACCCACCACGATATTTTCGTATTTAAAAAAAATGCATAGTGCCAATGTTAATCAATGCATATAACTGACGAAGAAAAACCGACGTGTGAAAATTTTTCATTTTCTCGAGTCAGCTATCGGAAACGCAGTTCAACCCACCAGTTTTCGAATGGAAGAAATCGAGGTTTTAAGAATTTTTCGGCCAATAATCAGTCAGCTCATTACTCAGAATGGAGGAGCGGTCGTCCATAGGAAGATTTTTACCCGTTTAATTCAGAGATAAAAAACGGATGTATTATATATATATGTAAAAATAACGTGGGAGCACACTGAGAAAACCTTCAATCTCTGTTCGCACCAGCAAGGGCACCAGGGAAATTATAAAACCCGCAGATACTGTCGCCTATGCACTAATATATATTAATATTAATTTTTAATATGCTTTACGCATATTTTTTTATATTATCATATAATATGCACATATATTTATATTACCATATAATATGCATATAGACATATAAAATATGAATTGGAGACGGTATCCGCGAGTTTTACCAACATGATTTAAAGTATTGCGCAAAAAATGTACTACGTAACTAGCGATATCTTAACGTAACCTATATACGCCTGCCCAGCTGGGCGCCGACAGCCTTGGTGCTCGTCCTTGAGACGTGTGCACAATGCAACATCACGTACGTCACGTATGACAGCAGCTGGCAGTACACTCGCTTCTTACTAGGTCAGACGTAGGAATACTAAATGGAAAACGTATTTAACGAGATGAGGTGTTGGTTTTTTAAAAATATAAATATATCGGAGACGCACGTTTATATCTAGCACACACGCGGTTTTTCCTATTCTCGTTAAAAGCGCATGGCGGGTTTATTAACAAAGAGAGCAGCAGAAGCGAAATAGTATTTACTTACCAATGGACTAAAGGAGCTAGTCTGGAAGCAAGATGACCGTAGAGGAAAAGCGCTCGGAATCGCAAGAAGTAAATTCACAAGAAAGAATGGAAGGAGGCAATTTTTTTTTTTAACCTACCTTATTGCTAAGTATTAAGTGTACGTCCGAGGTAGGGACGGGAGTTTATTGCGTCTCAAAGCTAGGCCCTATACGCTTACATAGGGGAGGATTCATAGAAACAGCCGATTAGGAAGCGTGGTGGGAGCCCTCCCGTGGTGATGCGTGTGGGTCTGTACAAAGTTCAAGATGCGCAACAGCCAATTGGGAAGTGAGATAAGGGCCCGCCGTGATGCAGTGCACTTTTAGTGCAAAGTGCAAATACAGTCCTTCCAAAAATTTTTGTTCAGTACAGTTCACCCAGGAAGCGATGAAATATGCCGAGAAAACTGGCTATATATTTTTTAAAGCAATATTATTAAAATAATATCCGCCTTCCAGATTTGGAGGTAGAAATACATCATTCTATTTTTAAAAACGGAGAATTTATTTTAACATGCGAACCACATAACACACTTAGCACCACATGCACCGCACTTAGCACTGCATTTATCACCAAATATTGAGTCATTTATGGGTCAATATATGTGTCATTTAGCGTTTATTAGAGTTCATTATGGGTTTTTATGTGTAATTTATGGGTCATTATTGGTAATTTAGGGGCAATTATGGGTAATTTATGTGTCACTTATGGGTTATTGTGGGTCATTTAGAGGTTATCTAATAATCAGTACTGGTCATCAGTGTTAGAATAGGAGTCATTTTTGGTATTTTATGTGTCATTATGGGTCATTTAGGAGTCGTTAAGGAGTTATTTATGGGTAATGAGTGGTTACTTAGGGGTCAGTCTTGTAAGGGGTTCGTCTACCAGTCGTCAGTTGTCTAATTTAAGTGTGTCCATGAGTTCAAGCTGAGCGAAGATAACG
>NQII01005582.1:17785-103977 GCA_002778355.1 Clitarchus hookeri
TTTCTTTTCCCTGTAGATTGTTACAAAATTGACTTCGGTGTGGGGTTAAACATTAAAAAGTTTCTTACCGTATTTTGTTTCGCATTTGTTGTGTCTGTATAAACTCGTGGCTGACATAATACATATTTGTGCTAGAAATTATATTTCAGTTGCGAAATAATACAATTCAATTCTTGTTAGCTAGCGTGAAGTCACTGCTGTAGGCAGGATGCTCGTTCTTTCCCGCGATCCAGGCTACCAGGCGCTGAGCACAGCTTGTATTGCAGGAAGAGCAAAGTACAACTCACGGCTGCCAACTAGTGAGTACTGCACGAGGTACCAACCCATACCTGCTGCAGTCCTCGCTGCTGGCGCTGAAACGACGCGTCTTTCATGTTCGAGGGCCCTTATATCCTAAAGAATGTTTCTTTTTTTTCGTTAGTAGTGGCTACAGATTACTTTTATTGGGGATGCCTCGCGACCTGATGTACTGGAATATTTGATATTACCAGTGCGCTCTAGTAGACACTACTAAAAATAAATAGACAGTATATGTTGTATGATAAGAAAGGGGGTTGGATGGGGATGAAGGCTTGCCAACTAATTAACGAAGGCAAGTAATTTACCGATTAAATAACAAATTAAAAAAAAAGTAAGGGTGGTGCTAGAGGGACCTTCGGCAATTAAAAAATGTCAAAAATAATTTTTTACCATAATTTTTAAAATACATTTTATACAATTTTCATACGTTTTTTAATGGTTTTATTATTTTTTTTATTTTTTTATTTTTCCGAATTTCTTTGGGTTCAAGGTCATTCAACGTCACAGGCATAGGATCAAGGTAAAGGTTATGGGTCAAGGTCATGGGTAAAGGTCGGGGTCACCTGGATCTAATATGATGGCTGGAGGACGTCACATGTCGGCCGGCCGGTGCCGTTACAACAGCCCATTGCGTCCGACTTCTGTAAATCATTCTACTCTCTAAGCATGTATGGACTACGGTTCAATCATAAGAACACAAGAAAATAATAGACGCTCGATGTCTAAGTTTTCATACTGAACTTATGTAGTCAATCTCACGAAGATTGCACGTTTAAGACAGCGAGTGTCTAGTACCATGACGTAAACAAAACTATATGCTGTTCACGGTTAAATGAGCACTTTTGAAAGCCCTGATTGGTATATATTGTATTAATCAATTTGTATAATTCTGTCACAAGTAAAATTAACACGGCCATGAGTATATTCACTTGATTCATGCGTCATCCACGTAAAACTGTGAGATTGTAAGGGATATAAAAGTGTTGTTAATATGAAAATATATACTATAATGNATGCGTCATCCACGTAAAACTGTGAGATTGTAAGGGATATAAAAGTGTTGTTAATATGAAAATATATACTATAATGCGTATAAAACAGTAAACACTACCTTCGGTGGCCATTGATTTAAACATTACACTCGCAAAACAACGGAAACTGTTAAGAACAGTTTTATTAATTTGCTGCCAACGTAACTAGAACCTGCATGTCAGTGTGTATTTATTATACGTGTAGTTATGTACAGTATTTTTTATTCAAAGGTTTGTATCAAAGGTGTTTACTTTACCGTGAGCATCATAAAAAAATTAACGTCCCATATACAAAAGCCTCTATCAGCTGATGCATGAGTGAGTAAGAAGGAAATTATGTTGGCAATTATGACAGCCCTGCCAATACACAACAGACCGCGTGAAAATACTTGGACAGGAAAGAATTCGTAGTGAAATATTAATTTTTTTACATAGTTGCAAAGCAGCATTTATTAGCTTTACAAACTTAACCAAAATAGCACGTTGCTATGCCAGCAATAATAATATGCCAAATTTGAGTGTTTGCATTTATTGTAAGAAAAAAGTTAAGCGCTGTGTCGAGTATAAAATCACACCACATTAAAGTTGGCGCAGAGCCTTAACATGAATCTTCCCAATTCATTCTTCATTAGTTTAATATTCAACTTTGTTAGCCTGTGTGCATAAAATGGAATAAGAATTGTTTCCAATTATCGTCGTGAACTCTTAAAACGAATTTGTTNTTTGTTAGCCTGTGTGCATAAAATGGAATAAGAATTGTTTCCAATTATCGTCGTGAACTCTTAAAACGAATTTGTTTCCGGTGTGCACTGATAAAAATAAATATTGGCAATAAATTGTTCCATTTTACAGAATTAGAATACGCCCAAAGCATATTTTTCAAAAGCGAAATTAATGCATGGTCAATGAGCCTATCCTTTAATGACATGAACTGAAAAAGAGGTTTAAAAAATGTTTTATCGTGAAATGATTTTACTTACAAAATTACATATTTATGAAAACATATTCCATATTGAACCACATTAATGCAAGTTTCCGGTATTTGTCCTCGATTTAAAAATTATTACTAATTTAAAATCCTTAAACTTATCCACATTATGAAAATATAATTATCGTAATAAATGATCAATAATGTAAAATTAGTTTTTGGAAACTACCACTGTAATGTCCCCTAGATATCCCCAACAGACTACCGCAAGTATAAACGGCTGTATTGCATACGTTGTATATTAAGAACGAACCTAGACATACGGTTNCCCCAACAGACTACCGCAAGTATAAACGGCTGTATTGCATACGTTGTATATTAAGAACGAACCTAGACATACGGTTTCGGAAGGGGGGATGGGGGTCGCTACCATATTGTGGAGGTGCAGGTAAAGACTTTCGAGCCGTGACATAGGAGAAGGGCACTGCCATATCATAATTTTAGGTAAAACTCTAGTGTTAAATGAATTAAAAGAAATCAGCACTTTAAACAATTCAACTTAAAAACATCCACAAATCACTTTCAAGTCATGGAGAGGGTTTTTTTTCGCGGGGAGTTTTATGTCCTCTGTGAACCGACCTGTCACTGCATCGTATGAAGAACATCAATCACCCTCTCAAGAAAGACGTTAAACCAAATTTGTCATATGTAATAAATTCAACAGTGCTTCAACAGCATGACCTATCTGATAAAATTAACGGCTTGAGTCAACAAATAGCTATAAGGTTATATATGTTAACGCCTGCCACAAAAAATGACAGCAATAGGTTAAAAAATGTGGCACTAAAATTACCTATTGAAAGCTTAATACATGCAATACTCGCACATCTTAGAAAGGTAAATAAGTGGTTCCTTGTGTTTTATGTTTTATGAAATCGCACATATACCAAAGAACAATGGCACAGTAGCAACTACTAATTCATTGGAAGATAAGATTTCAGTAGCTGTTTAAAAAATATTTAATAACATTTGTATTTTCTGAGTCCTGATGTAATTTAATGGGTGTAGCAATGAGTGTACGTCAACTTTGACTACA
Organism: Clitarchus hookeri; assembly: GCA_002778355.1. Lineage (NCBI taxonomy): Eukaryota > Metazoa > Arthropoda > Insecta > Phasmatodea > Phasmatidae > Clitarchus > Clitarchus hookeri. The sequence goes on from NQII01005582.1 coordinate 21,141, forward strand.
TTCTGTGTAAGTATATTTTANGAGTCCTGATGTAATTTAATGGGTGTAGCAATGAGTGTACGTCAACTTTGACTACATTCTGTGTAAGTATATTTTTAATTTGGTCTATTTGTGGGTTACACTTTTATATCTAGTATAAAAGGCCACTACAACCTTTACTCATAGCGTTTACATTTAAAGCTAAGTTTGATTACCAACTGTCCCTGTATTTGTATATATCTGCTGTGGCGGAGGGATACATTGCTGTTGCAATAGAAACAAAGACTACTTTCAGAATTCTCATATAAGTGCAATTGGACGTGAGACAGGCAATATCATATTTGAGACGTTTTAACAAGACTGTGCGTGCATTTATAACATTCCACGTAGCGATTTTTAAAATCTCTATCTGAATAGAGCATTAGTAATTGTAGTAAAGTTGTAACATATGAGAAACCTACAAACAATTGCGCCAGATTTTAGCACTGTGGTGAGTCACTGGTGCTTGGATTGGGCGAGCGCCAAGAGAGTATGCAACCGGTGTTGCATAGAGTTGAGGCGTTCTGTCGTCTGTGAGACTCACATTGCTACAACTTTCATCAGGGAAAGAAGGAATATTAAANGAATAGAGCATTAGTAATTGTAGTAAAGTTGTAACATATGAGAAACCTACAAACAATTGCGCCAGATTTTAGCACCGTGGTGAGTCACTGGTGCTTGGATTGGGCGAGCGCCAAGAGAGTATGCAACCGGTGGTTCATAGAGTTGAGGCGTTCTGTCGTCTGTGAGACTCACATTGCTACAACTTTCATCAGGGAAAGAAGGAATATTAAANCATAGAGTTGAGGCGTTCTGTCGTCTGTGAGACTCACATTGCTACAACTTTCATCAGGGAAAGAAGGAATATTAAACCTAGTGTTTGCTATTCGTGTATGACTCGTAACAATACATCTAGCTTACTCTACTGGCGCGTAACAGACGCATATGAAATCCAGTTTAGTCCACAGAAAGCATCAACCGATTATTTATCAAGTCCCTGCATTCACTCGTACTTGATTTTGTAAGTTATATTGGTATTTGGGTATAAACCTTTTGGCTGCCGATATAAGGAAGCCCATCTATGTATCGACTGTCCAGCCTCCAAATCGGCAATGGTTGCTTGAAGTCCCTGCTAGGTGAGTGTCTTGAAGTCTCATCCTGTCCCTGGGCGGTCGTCTTATAGTAGCCACCAATCGACATCCCTTATCATCCGAGTCACGTTGGGTCACTTACTCCAGCATCGTCAGAACACGGACCTCCGTCAATTATTGTCTGGCATCGAGGGGAACGGTTCCAGCACAGCAGGGTGATTTACTCACTGCGATTCAATTTTGTGCCACGAAACGTTGAAACTCCGCCCATGCTGTGTGCGTTCATTATTGTCTCGAGATTAAATCATTTGTAAGCTGCCACTGTTATTTAGTACGAAGTCACGACTACGTCTGTAGTCTGTTATTAGCTTTCACAGATGTGAGGTGAGTAGCACTACGTCGTGTCATGAAGTTCATTTTCTCTGCGGGGATAAATCTCGTGTCGTGGAAGTTACAAATANGTGAGTAGCACTACGTCGTGTCATGAAGTTCATTTTCTCTGCGGGGATAAATCTCGTGTCGTGGAAGTTACAAATACTGATATAAAAAATTGCAGCACTTTATTAGTGTACTGGTAACACGCATTTGTCACGCAACACGTAATTCATCACAGGTAAATTGATGTTGCTGCGTTGGTAGGAGCGGATAAGATATTTGTCCACACTTGGTACTCCAGGCTACAAATCAGCCCTCCCTGTAAACAAAATAAATATTTTATGCTAACAGTCATTAAAAGTCATTGTAAAATAAATATTTATATTATAAACAAAAATAATAGTTTTTCACTATGCGGTATTTAGAAGAAAACTTCTTTCGTTAGTGAATAATAAAGTATTTTTAATGAAAAAAGTATTTAAAATGTCGTATCCATTAGGTTCATTGTAATTTATATAATATTGGCACTACCAGCGAATACGACTGTTACAATGAGAAGTATGCTAATAAATGTATACACTTTTACGTTTAAAGAAATTCATTCTTTCTAAAATAATTGTCATCAAGTTAACTCCTAGCAATATTTGTTAACATAAACTAATTCATTTAAAGCTAGTTATGTTACATGATATAATTTTTGCCTAATAAGATAACAGTTACACGTAAATTCACTTGATAAAAATGTGAAAACCATTTAGAATTATCTTGTTTCTTTTTCGTAAAAGTGTCACTTATTTTATGTTCCACAGAAATGCAAAATAGTTAGGCCTATAATCTGACGAGCCAAAACCTTTCTTGATATTCAGATAGGCTACTTTATATATGTTCAAGAGATCGAGATTAAAATACCGTTGTGTTCCAGCGAAACCGGAATCACCACTTTACATTAATACCTTATTTTTGTTTAATGTAGTCGTTCTTTATTATATAGCATCCTACAATCCCGCTTACCGAAAGAGAAAACTTCTGCTAGCGTAGGTTCACAATCAGTATAGTACATTGACGTTTTCTTCCAACTTTTCTGGAGCCCTTCTAAAGTTCTACTTCCAGGATATTCCTCCACCTCTGGAAAACAAAACTTAACCGAGTCTAGAAAATAACGTCAAAATGACAACGCAACGCATTCCCGTGCACTCAGTGTAATAATATTTAATATTTTATATAAACTATTTCTTACTAGCCATTACGTACACACCTTTTTTCTCACTGTTTTTATTCATCTTAATTATTAATGTAATATAATAATTTAAAAATTAAGTATAAATAAAAGTTCAGTTTAATAAAAAAAAGGTAATTTTATGATATCACGTGTATAAAACGCTTTTGATAATACATGGCATATTTTGGAAACAACTAAACACGTGTTCAGTGGGGTGACTTTTCAAAGGTTGGATTCAAAAAGTGAGAAGAAACCGCGAAGGGGGGTGAGGGAGGCTGGTTCACAGAGGACATAACTCCCCAGCGCAAAAATGCCACGGCTCATCAGTCTACACCTGCACCTCCACAATATGGTAGCGACTCCCATTCCCCTTTTCAAAACCGTATGCCTAGATCCGCTCTTAATGTAAGGCGCATACAATACAGCCGTTTATACAAGCGGTAGTCAGTTGTGGCTATCTAGGTNCTAGATCCGCTCTTAATGTAAGGCGCATACAATACAGCCGTTTATACAAGCGGTAGTCAGTTGTGGCTATCTAGGTGACATTGCAGTGGTAATTTCCCAACATTAATTTTAAATGATTGTTCATTTATTACGATAACTATATTATAAATATGTAAATAAATTTAAGGATTTTTAATTAGTTATAATTCGGAAATAGAGAACAAAATACCGGAAACTTGCATTAATGTAGTTCAATATTGAAGATGTTTTCATAAATATGTAATTTTGTATGTAAAATCATTTTACGATAAAAATATTTCGTTAAACTTTATTCAACTTATGTCATTAAGTGATAGACTTATTGACCTTGCATTAATTTCGCTTTTGAAAAATATGCTTCGGGCGTATTCTAATTCTCTAGAACGGCAAAATTTACTGGCAATATTTATTTTCATCAGAGCACACCAGAAACAAATTCTGTTTAAGATTTCAGGATAATAAATGGAAACAATTCTTATTCTGTTTTATGCACACGGGCTAACAAAGTGGAATACTAAACNAAGATTTCAGGATAATAAATGGAAACAATTCTTATTCTGTTTTATGCACACGGGCTAACAAAGTGGAATACTAAAGTAACGAAGCTGCACCAACATTCGTGTTGTGTGATGATGCAAACCCACTTGGAGAGAAAATATTGTAATCGCCAGTACAGTTCAGTCGGAACAGACATAATAGAATACAAATAATAAAATGCACGGGTTGAGTCCATAAGCGATTTGCTCAGCGTTTCTGGAGCGAGCTTCAGACTTGACACAGCATAGAGTGAATATGAGGTAGAGTGTGAATGCTAGTTGCTCATAATCTATTCTCCTTATCCCAACATTGAACTGCTTTTCTTCCTGCAGAACACTCTCAAAAACACGTGACATTGACTGAGATTAGTGCATTGTTTACACAAAGAAAAGCTTTGGTACGCCAGTATATTAAGTTTGACTAAGTTGTAACGCAAATATAATATAAATTCTTATCACGGTGACTTCCAACGGTTCTGGAGCCCTGATAAAGATCTACTCCTAGGATATTCCTCCGCCTCATGCATACAAAGTTTGAGCGGATCTAGAAAATTACACCAAAGAGACAACGCACCGCATTCGTGAGCACTCAGTGTAATAATATTAACCATTTATTACTAAGCATTACCATCACGTATATTTTTTCTCTAATTTTATTCGTATAAATCATTAATAAAACATTATAATTATAAGAGAAAAATATAAGAAAAATTTCAATTTAATCAAAAGTAAGATTCTTTTATGTTAACATAAGTGTGAAACATGATATATTTAGGAAATAACCAAACACATCATCTATGAGGTGATTTTTCAAATGTTTGATTCAAAATACAAAAAGTGGGAAGAAACGGCGAAGAGACTAAATCAGTTAATTCAAAATGTTNGAAATAACCAAACACATCATCTATGAGGTGATTTTTCAAATGTTTGATTCAAAATACAAAAAGTGGGAAGAAACGGTGAAGAGACTAAATCAGTTAATTCAAAATGTTTTTTTTATAAAACTGTGGTTAGTGGTTAATAAAATAAAATGTAAACAAACAGAATGTCGTTATTTAAACCTCTGATTTTGATCGTTGTATGGGCGATAGGTCAGGAAATATTGGGGACATGCGCCATCGTGCGTTCAGACAGGTAAGTAGAGGTCCAGAAATTCTGCGATTTATGGCAGTAGGTTAGTTTTCACAGCACTGTCTACACTGGCGTGAGTTACGCCTGGCCATTAGCTGCATGTCTCAGGTTCATGATACTTGATTCGGTCACTCCACTTTCTAGCCGTCTTAACATTGCGTCTTGTGCAAGCATCGTGACCACATATTAACGGTAATCAGTTTTCAACGTGTTACTACAATTTGTCTGCCTTTGACTCACTGGCCTTCACATCGTGTGAAGTAAATTTCTGTCTAGTGACAAAGCCCCGCAGTTGTACAGTTGTTTGAAGTTCAGCCTGGCACTAAATGAATCCACGAAATTTCCGCATCAGTACCACTAACTTACAGTAAGTCATAACTTCTTATCCCATCCCTGGCACTAATAGATTTCCAGAAATATTCTTCAGCCCCAAATGAGGACTTCTCCAACTGTATGTTCCGTTATGTTCGAGCGGACAATGGAGCCTCAGGCGAAGTGTGTTTACCAATCGGCTCCTACGAGATAGAAGACATTACTACATTCCTGAAATACTTGCTACAGCCTGATATAACATTGCTTTTTTGAGGCAACCCCAATACTTTGAAGAGTAAAATAATTTGCAGTGCAAATATTGATTTTACAAAACATGATACACTAACTTCCATGGTAGGATTCAAGAATAAAATTTACTAGCCAGGTAAAGTGCAATAATCATCCCTGCCAGTAAATATTTTGCCGGTAAATGTTATAATGAGAAACTGCAATCTGTACAGCAGTTTATACCTGAATGGTCAGCCAAGCCACAAACTGCATGCATTTTCCGCTCTTGTACCTCCAGGATTCAAGCATGTCGAGGTACCTAAAACACTAATTTATGCTCCAGTTACAGCCAAGAGTGTGCAAGAAATTGTTGTTCGAGTAGTCGACAAAGAAGACAGGTTGATTAATTTCCATGACGAAGAAATAACTTTACATTTATATTTGAAAAATATGGTGCTGAATTTTAAGGGGGAAAATATTATAAAAACTGGCAGAGGCTACACGCCAAAGGTCTGTATGCCGCTAGCAATCAGTGTGTTAACACGTGAAAACATACACTTTCTCAAATGTCTGGGGTTCAAAATCTGCAAAAATAGTTGCCGAAATACTCAACATTGAAGAATCCATTAGCTACGAAGATTCTATTATAAAAACTAAATTTCACTCGTATTCACCGTATCTACAGGAGCCGTATGCATTGTCATCAGAGGTTCGAATCCCAGTACAAAACCAGGAAATTTACACAGTACTGTGTAGTTCATATTTGAAGTTCAGGGGAACGAATACTAAGGAAGAGGGTGTAGTGACTGTAAAAACCCAAATCATCAAAAAAGGTATAAGTACTGCACATGATTAACAGAATTTCTTATGAATTGGGAGGTGTTAAAGTTGATTTGACAAGGGATGTTGGTATTACGGCTACTTCAAAGAACCACGTGTCTCTGACATGCAACCAACTACCTGCAGCAAAAATGGCTGGATGGCGAGTCGAAGCAGACTATAAACTACCAGTTTATGAAGGTGGAAAATTCGATATATGCATGCCATTAGCCACCTACAGCCTCCCTGCATGCACAGAATGTTAGTAATAATGCTCGAGCTTACAGAAAAAAAGTTGAATAATTTTGCAATGTACAAGAATTTGATTGATATGATTGCGAAGAGCATTATGCAAGTGTTGAAAAAAACTGTGAATTCAGAGTACATTTACCGAAATGCTATGTGCAGTTTATTGAAGATGCTGACCTACATGTTCTTAACAAGATGGTGGCAACGTAGCATGTTATGGAGCCTATTGGAATCGTTCGCATGCTCGAATTTTCGTACATGTTAATGTCTAAGTCAGGAATAAAATCCTTCAGTTGAACTTAGGCCTTCCTACATAGAACTGAAAATGATATACGTGAATTTTAATCCACCGGATGTTGACAAGTATGAGAATGTGACCATCGGCTATCATAGAATCCATTTTAAGCCAGCAGGCTTACCAGAACAAGTTATGGCATGTACTGGACTCGAACACTGGGTAAGCTTCAATGTCGAAGAGGATTGTCTGTCTCTTTGTACAGCAGTACCATGCAGTTTCATTGCTTGTCCAGTATATTATCTACACCCTGACTGCCAACTTCCCACTACTACAAGCCGTCTGTTGTCACAAGCAAGTGAAGAGCCGCTTAGACAGCGTAAGGTTTCGCAGAAAATCTCATATGAACTTCGTCGGCCCGGCATTGACATCATTACAAGATGGATTGAGTTTTGATCAGATGAGCGGCATACAACCATTTTAGACAGTGGAAAAGTTACTTGGGAGACCATGTGCTTGCTGCGAACGTCTGAAGTATATCGTGCAATATCAACTTAAGTCTGGTTACTTATTACACACTGCCAACCCAGAACCTCGGACTATAGAACCCAGCAGCAGTGATTCTGACAGCGTGACCACGGAGAGTCAAATCATATGCAGAAGCAGATGCAAATGCATCGAAGCGTTCTGTGACCTCATTTCTAGAATTCTGATACTATTTGCCGAGATTTATAAATAACGCATATGACGACATACTTGTCACAGCGAGAGACGAAGCTTTCCTGCAACCAGTTCGTTGTCGACCGTCGGCTAAGTAAGAGCGTCATTCCACCCTACTAACCACAAGCGTAATTCGGGGGTGGCAAGGGGTGGCAGTTGCCACCCCAGAATCGTCCAANTTTTTCCCCCCCCCCCCCCCCCCGGAGTTTTGAAATAAAAACCTCGATAATTTACAAACAATTGGAAAATACAATTCCACAAGCACGGCACTTTCTTGATTCTTCAAGCCTGAAATAAACATCATTCAAAGAAATAATTAGAAACTTGAAAATGATGCTTCTGTGTTCTATGCTTAAACTCTGACATGGAAAAAAACTGTGTGAAAAATAATGATTTAAAATGATATAGAACCATTGTACTAGTCGTTTCACAAATTAGCTGAAAAATCGTATTATGGATACAAAGGTAGCAATATACAATTATAAAAACTACTCTGATATAGTTATTCTAAAAAAAATATTGGAAAATGTTTTAATATAATATGTAAAAGTTAATACGTTTAATTTAAATGTAGATATACCGGCAAAAAACATTGGCAAAACGTAGGAACATGTATGTTTATTGTTGGCTACAATATTTACTGATAAAGTCATAAAACTGACGACAGTGCTACTAGCAACTCGCTAGAGTTTCACCAGACTGCAAAATAGACCACCGCGCCGAAAATCTAAGTCAATGTTCGGAAATGTAATTTTAGGATGTAAAAGCATACATTCGAAGACAGGACATTTTCTTTCCCTATTTGGTAATCCAGGAGGGGGAAAACGAATCCAGGAGGGGGAAATATGCTGGCTTCTCCCCTTTTCAGTTCAAGCACTGCTGCTATTAGCCGCGTATAAGGAAATTTACTTCTATAGGCTGGCCACAGTTAAGTGAGCACTTTTGAAACCCTGGTTAATTATTTTCTTTCAGCCTATTTATATCCTTTCATCACTTGTTAATATAAACACTGCCATACGAGTAATAAACACAGTGTATACATTCCGCCATACTAAAAACCAAAAGTCATAGGTCACAATGAAATTTAATTATCAGTTGTCTAATGACATTGCCTCAAAAAGTGCTCACTTTACCGTGAACAAGCTATAGCTTCATTGATTGTGAAGCTTCTGTCATCTTGGCATTACCCAAAGAAAAATCCTACAAAAGCCCCTGCAAAGGAAGTTTTAAACAAGTCACACACATTTTTCTAAATATTATGCTCGACAAGCCAAAAGGCTCTGAGCAATGCAGTGGTGAGGTGATTTTTTTTTGCCCGTATCTGATCGACAGCCTAATTTAAGCCCTCGGACTAAACACTTTTTCAGGCAGTCGGCGAGATAATTTTACAACTTAACACAGAACTGTCTGCGACAGTGAGGTGACTTATTGAGGTCATTTCGAGCCGGTGACCTGTGTGTTTATCCCGCACCCGGGTTGAAAACAAATGCAGGCAGGACCAGATAGCCAGCCAATAACAGCTCTGTACTTTCTAGCACAACCATATTTGGTGAGGGAGCACTTACTATTATGAAAATAATACCGCACTTGGCCACACCCACTGGGCCGCACCATTCAGACTGGGAACTAGGCGCGTTAGTTCTCACCCAACGTATAAAAAGTATGATGCTGGCGGCCTAGGCACACTTTGATATCTGCGCTTGACGTCTGATCACCGAGGTACCTTATTGTTGTCAGTATTTCACCGCCTAATCATCACTGTTTTTTCGTGCATTACTCTTTCGTCCATTTCAGATTCGAGTTAAAACTCGTTCAGGCCTGTCAAAAAGTGTTAATGTTTAATAGTACTTATAAAAATAAAAGTTTACTTGCACGCAATTTTTGAATAAACTATGTTTACAGTGCTGAGTAAGCATGCAATTCATAAGATATTATTCGAACACACAACCTAGTTGATTATTATTGTAAACGCTGAGCACTTCGACGAGAGAAAACTGAAATTTATTCGTGTGCATTTCTTAACTTATCCTTGACAGAGAACGGTAAAATACTTTATTACCTTTGTGCATTGTAAAAACAATCAAATTATTATCACTCTGTAAACAGAAACTTTTATTTACATTTTTTAATTTTTACAGTACTACAATACTTGTGTGCATTTTTGAAAATGTTTTGAATGCGAGAGCATTTTTTTCTCGTAAATAAACTGTGTGTCTAATCGTCTTAATTTATTATTGTTGCTTACCAAAGATTATGTGAACTTTTATAAAAAAGCTATCTTTTTTTTAGCGTAGTGTCAGAATGATGTATCATGTTGGAAATGCCATATTCGTAAGTAGTATTACAGATAGTGAACGGAAAAAAAAAATTGTTACGTTGAGTGATGCATGCTTTATAGTAGCGATTACCATCACAGTACCTGGCTTGTATCCGATTGAAAGTTACCACTGGTTTCTATATATATGCATAGTCTATCAATCCCTCTTCCCCCAACTTTCTTCACGACTGGTTCGAGCATTTAGCATAATATTATTAAATGTTTTGTGCTTACTTTGAATTAATTACCATCGCTCACCGAGGCCCAATTAACTGAAGGGAAAAAAAAACTTTTGACACTTCTAACATGTGCTTGAAATTTTTAATGCTATCGAGAAATATGTGCTTGCATGTTAAAAAAGGACACTATGGCATTAATATCTGTGAACGAAAAATAATTAACGTTTTTCAATAAATTTTCACATCGTATTAGTAATTACCAGCACAGTACACGTGAAGTTTTACTGTGTGTGATTAAAATGTATTTATAGCATTGTGTAGGCTATCATTTTTCCAACTTTAACTTAATAGAAATTAATTTTTTTTTCAAGTATACAACTGGTTTCTTCGAGTTACAAAAATTATTTTGTTGTGTACATGTAAATATATATACGTATATACTTAAGTAAGATGCATTGCAAATTTTTGGAGATGTTTTTGGAATAAAACTTGGGTGGAACCAGTCAAGCGATGCGCTTCAACAGCAGCTTTGACAGCTCCTTAAAAAAATTATGGCACATTGCTTATTAGGAAACTGATGTGTGGATAGAAAACACGTACTTTTAAAGGGGAAAAATACATTAACAAGCGTTTGATTAAAAATATATGAAGGAATGCGCATACATACCTTTCCAATCATGCATTTAATCACACAGTATGTCCACTAGCCATGCAATATCATATAAATTCACCTACACTAAACGGTTCGAATCCAACAGAGTGTATTCATATTTTTGTAAGTAGAAAGAAGTTGGTATTTCGATTTTGTAATGATGATGATAGTGTTGTTTTGAATACCCGATGCTATGTATAATGTGATGGACCTCGCACACACACACACACACACACACACACAAATACTTAGAATTTTTTATTTTGAATTCATACCATTTGAGCCAAATATGACCAACATTTTAGTGGCTGTTTGATTGCAATGATGTGAAATGAAGTTACTAGATGGTTTTGATGTTCCTAAATATCGGCTGTGCCAGTACGCAAGTCCCTCCATCAAGTCACGCAAGGCCCGTCAACCGACTGCAGCCAAGTTTGGGGTGCCAGTCATATACTGCTAGACTTATATTTCTTTGAAGTGAGTATTTGTTTCAACTGGATTTTTAAGTGCTTTTCTGTGATTTGTTTTTTAAGTGGAAACTTATCAATGTGGAACGTGTTTGTCCAGGAGATATTCTCACAGTGCAACATCCATATTTCCTCCACACATTTTTTGCATGCGCATATTACTCGTCTCAACAGATATGACTTGAACTGTGGTCATTATGTAAATGCTCCCAGATTATCTTTCATGCCACGCTGAAAAAGACAAAGGTTTAATTACAACTGCTTACCAATTATGACATGTATGAGGCTGGTATCCAGGGTTGTGTAGCTCAGTGTATTAAATATTATTGTACAGAAAATACTAAACATAATTCTACCACACATGATGCAGAAGAGCCATCAACATACCCTAGCCATACCATAGATGCCAACAATTTGTATGGTTCAGCGATGTCATTATCCCTTCCATATTCAAGATTTCAATGGGCGAGCACCGACATGGACGTGTTGGCTGTGCAGGATAATGGCGATGTGGGCTACATACTGGAGGTGGATTCACAGTACCCTGCCAGTCTACACAAATACCATACAGATTTACCATTTCTCCCATAAATGAGTGCCCCCCCCCCTCCTGGAACCAAGCAGACCAAATTAACGACAACTCTGGCAGATAAGAACAATTATATAATGTGTTATGTGAATTTTAAATAAACAGTTGAGCATGGCCTACAAATAATTAACAATAATCGAGTTTTGCAATATAATCAAAATTAATGGTTAAAACCTTACATTGATATGAATACCGAAAAGCACCAAGTTGCTGCTAATGACTTTGAGAAAGATTTCTTCAAGTTTGCCAACAATGCAACATTTAGTAAGCTGATGGAAAATAAAAGATAGAGGCAAAACCTGGAATTAGTATGTGTTGGAAAAGAGAATTAAAAAACTGATTGCAAAACAATATTTTATGGACAGGATAATTAATGATGAAAATCTGTCATTGGTGAAAATAAACAATGAAAGTATACAATATGACAAGCCCTGTATACAGGGCTTGCTGTACTAGACTTATCAAAGACGTTGATGTATTACTTCCACTATTATGTCATGATGAATAAATATAATGAAAACATTCAATTGGCGTATATGGACACTAACAGCTCTATTTATGAAATTTAGACGATGGAATTTTACCAGTATTTAGCCCCAGACCCAGCATTCAAAATGGAATTTGAGACGAGTGCCTATCCCTCACTCACCCACGCTACTCGTACACTAACCAAAAAGTGGAGGGGAAATTTAAGGACGAGTGTGGTGGGGATGAGATGTCGAATTTGTTGGTCTGGGGGCTAAATTGTATACCTACAAATGCATCAGCAAAACTATCAAAAAGGCTAAAGCATCCAGAAATTTACCATCAGAAATAAGATTACATTTAATTATTACAAGAACGTATTAACGCAACAAACACAAATATGAGTTCATGTAAATACTATCAGATCACACCATCATCAAGTATATACCGAGTGAAGTAATAAGCTAGCATTGTCCTGGACGGATGATAAAAGACAATTAATGGATGAATATAAAAGGCAATTAACGGATGACTGTGTGCATACTCTACCCTATGGTTATAAAGAGTAATTTATTATTTTTATTGAGATAAACATAATGATATGCAAATACCTTTTCCTATTCAAGTTGAAGCAGAAGTCATTCTATTCCCACATTTATATTTTTCTCACAATTGATCGGAATGTCTAAATTTTAATAGTTGAATGTTATTGCTTTTAAGTTATTTTTTCCAGCAGCACACAGCAGCCCATGCAAGGCATCGTGTTATCATGTGTGTTGCTGATAACTGGTGGCACACTGCCGCCTGTGCAACGTATCATCTTGTCAGGTGTGTCGCCACCATATCCTGCAGCATCGTTTTAATTTCATTTAATGTCACTACTACTATGTCACTTCCACAATTTTTCTCATGTACAAGGATTTTTCATCTATGTTGAGCCTCTGACATGGGGTTTATATCTATTTCCTGGGGGTTTCAACACTTATCCTGAGTTGTGAATGTGAAATAGTATTCATGCCACTCACATATGCACTGCAGTTACTGGTGGTAGTATCGTAATTGCTTTTCTTCTTCATTTATGTGCTATGCCCAACTACAACATTTTCCTCTATCTATCTACTCTACTCTTCTTCTTTGGTTGTCTTTCTGATTTGATTATTTTTTTAGGTGTTGTGGTTTCTATGTCAACAACGTTGTAAGCCACCTGTGTGATATGCACTTTCAAGGCAGTCGAGAGAAGTTTAAAAAACCTAAAATTCTGATATCTAAAATATATTTATTTAAAATTATTTATAAAGGAAAGCATAAATCTTCATATTGCCTCAGCAAGTGTATGTTGCGTAGCCCTGGTTCCTTTAAACAGGGGAAACACTATGCATGAGCTTGGTTTTAGGCCTAAAACAAGCGACCAAGTGCATGTGTGAAGTAAAGGTGAGGACAACAGACATCGCGGGACTTCCACTTGAAGAAGACTATCAATAAAGCAACTATTAAATGAATTATTGTTCTAGAATATATATTTGTTATAAATAATAGTTTAAATAAATTTTACTTTTAAAACACACTAAATAATTTTAAAAGTCAAATATATAAATATATATATATATATATACACACCCTTTTATTCATACACAGAGAAGTAAAATAACTTATTTACTTCAATTGTTCAAATGTGGAAGTATAAAGAGAACTTTTTTATAAGTGATTGGAAAATAAATGTTACATACTATTTCTCATTAGAGTATTCTCAATGAAAAAAAATTCAAGAATATTTGGTTTGTTTATATAAAAATATAAAGTCAGTATTGATCACTGCGTTTGCTCCGAATTCTTGGTCTGCGGATAAAGGTGTCATCGGAATGTGTTTGGACAGAAATAGAGGTGGCTAATGGTATTGATCACTGCAGTGTGTAGGCAAGAAATGGCTCCAACTTACTGGTCTGTGGTAAATGTGTCACTGAAATGTGTTGTTTTGACAGAAATACTGGAAACTAAGGGTATTGCTCGCCACAGGGTACAGGAATATAATTTGATGTATGGAAAGCACCCTGCTGCTGTATCATTTGCTTTCATAATGAGAAAAAACTTTTTTACTCACTATTTTTTATGCATTCAAGTATAAAGAAAATTATTATAGTAACTGAAATAAAAGAGCACTCAACATGGTTATGCATACGAAATATCTTATTGTTGATATTATAATTTTTCTGAGATAAACATCCTTCCCAACATGAGTTGTCATATCACACTCATTATATATTTCATTATCTCTCGAATACACATATATATATTGTTTTTAATTTATTTTAGTAAAAATTCAGAGCACTGGTAAAAATTATTAAAAAAAACGTCGATTAATTTTCAGTGTCTTGTCGACATGCCTGCTGTAGGACTTAACATAACGAACACATACATCTCATAGAGACATACCCATGCCTATGACATTTGGGAAAATAATTATTATCATATATATTTTAGGTATACATCATTTAAACCTGTGCTGGCACCCACGTCACTTCTAGAAACACTATGTCGAGGTAGAATGACAGAGAATGAACTGGAACATTTTTTTAACAAGTTAGTACCATGCAGTTACAAAGCATTAGCCGCAAAATCCTAGAAAAAAGATGGCAAGATGTAATGCCAGAGCATTAATTATAATGTCAGAGAATGAACTGAAACATTATTGAAACAATGTCATGCTGATTTTAGACTAAGTGCCACATAAAAATTTGGGTAAGGAAACTTTCTGCAGGAAATTTTGCACATTTAGAGGGATAATCGGGACATTTTGAGGGATATTCTAAGAATATTGAGTTTTTTACAAGGTCAAAGGTCATACTATATGGCGCCTATCCTACCATACCAAGTCTTACACCCCTGTACACAAAAGCAGAATGACAGAGCATGAACTGGAACAATCATGAAACAAAGTCATGCTGTTTGTAGAATGAGTGACTCATGAAAATTTGGGTAAGACAACTTTTTGCTGGAAATGTTAAGGGAAATTCTAGAAATTTTGAGTGATGTACATTTTCGAAGGTCAAGGTCATCCAATATGGCGTCCATCCTACGGTATTAAGCCCCACACCTGTGTCCACCAACGTAGAATGACAGAACATGAACTGGAACATTCTTGAAACAAGGTCTTGCCATTTTTCGACTGAGTGACTCATTCAAACATGGGTAAGGAAACTTTTTGCAAGAAATCTGGTAGATTTTTAAGGAAATAAGGGAAATTGTAAGGGAAATTTGAGACATTTTGAGTGTTTTCCAAAATCAAAGGTCAAGGTGAAAGTAAAAAGGTCAAGGTTGATTATATGTCAAGATCAATGTCATCCAAGATAACGAATGTATGTTAAGGTTTAAGGTCAAGGTCACATCTGGTCCACTGCCAGACACCATTTACATCTTACCGTCCTAAGCACCAAGCCCAGCACCATATCCACATTATCTATCTACTTCTCACTGTCCACTTTTTAGGCATAGAGACTAAAATGCATAATATCTGTGTTTGTTGAGAACATGTCATGCAGTATTTTGGTGTGAGTAAGAAAGTAAATGGTGTCTATAACCAATAAAAAAAAATACTGTAATTTCTTTTACACAAGGAATTTTGATATCTGCTTAAAAGGCTGCGTGAGAAGAATTTCGTCTTATTACTATAAAAGAAAGCGTGTAACTTTATTATTCATTATTAAATGAAATAGGGAAGGTAATTGCTGAGCTGCATGGTTTTGACTTGACTTGTAATCTGGTTTGATCTCAGGAGAGACATAGAACTGAGGAATTAATCTGCTTGCAATCAAGTGGAAAAATCGACGTGTTTATTCTGGAAAGTTAAAAGATTCAGCCTGGAAAAAGACACCGAGTTTCCTTTGCTTGGTACTTAAGTACTCAAAACCGTTTTTGACATATAATGGCTGAATATGGCAGCTATCTTTAATGATGGCATTTTGAGAAATAGAAGTTTGTACACTCCCTTTTAAATCGTTCATTTATTGTGTCCTATCCTGTATCACTCTTGTACAAAACATTGTGAAAAATATTGTTTATAGTTATAAAATGAATATCAACACCACACGCTTTATTTTAATTTATATGACAGAATTCTTCTAAAAACGGTATTAAGGCCGATGTGAACATTTTTAGAGGACTTTAATAAATAGTTGGTTGAAAACCACATTTTTATAACATATTATTTTATCATTATATGTTTATCACTACATGCAGATCACAGTCGCTAATTTAGCTTGTAATCGCCTGGAATTTGGGCAGCGCACCATGTGTGGAAAGGGGAGGCAGTAATACGGGGAGTAATTTCCAACTCTAGTCGCTCCGGAGCAAACCTACGGCATATTGATAACAGTCAGTCATATCAAGGTGCCGCGGTGGTGTAGTGGCCAGAATTTTTGCCTCCCACGTAGACGGACCGGGTTCAATTCCCGGTGGTGCCGCTCCCGGATTTTCGAACGTTGAAATCGTGCCGGACGATATCACTGGTCAGCGGGTTTTATCGGGTGTTTCCCGTTTCCTCCACCTTTGCATTTCGGCGCTGCTCCATACTCATATCACTTACCCCTCATCGGCTTCCCACTACACTCAGGTATTTCATGTACATGCCAAAAAAAAAGTATTTGGTGTTGACCTCGCCGAGTGTGATGTGAAATATTAGAAATAAAGATCTTATGAAAGAAGATAATATTTTTTAACAGAGTTGACGTGCAAATACTTTTTAACAAGAATTTAAAGTATTTTGGATTATTCTAATTCTGGTTGCCACTGAAGCACGTTTTTTTTTTGCGTGAATTGACTAAAATAGGTGTTATCAAAAGAAATATTTAGGAAACAATAACTGCTGCTCTGAAAATTGGTTTACGTGTTAGCACGATCAGAAAATAATCTCGTGCATGTGCTAGCAAGCTGTACGTCCGCAAGACTTGATTAAGTTAAAAGGCTTTCTCACAGAAACTGGGATGTTTTCGATTCATGCGCCAGCCCCAGCACTCGCTTACTTCTGTTGCTCTGAAACACGCACCAGCAAGTTCGTATGAAGACTATGTAGACACGGCCATAGTAATCCAGTGGCGTGTCGCGCGGGGCCGTGGCGTATATAGAGCNNGGGGGGGGGGGGTGGTAGGGCTGGAGGGTTTGAGTACGAGTTACGGCCCTGGGAGCACCTGGACAAAGATGGCCGAAGCAAGTTGGCCACACTGTCTCTTATATCAGTCCCCTCCTTCTCCCCCCTTGCTGGCGAAGGGGAACAACGCACGGTACCTCAGGGAGACCCGTGTAAGCCTTGCTGGCTAGTATCACAATAAGTCGCCCCGGCGACCCCTGTATCGAAGAGGGAGGATGGGCCGGGTCGAGGGGGAAGAAAGTCCGGCGACTCATAATGTTCGGGGGCACCGCCACGCTTCTCCCAGGGGACACACTCATCTGACCCTTCCTCGTCCACCCCTAGAGACGGCTCCCATCGGCCGTCTGTCGGAGCCCCGCGGCCTCGAAAATGTGTCGGAGGTGGTACGGGGAGGGAGATTTTCGCACCGCGGCTTTGGATGTCTTATCATATGGAGGGTTAGATGGCGATCTCTCACCACGGAAACGATACCTCACCAGGCAACAGACAGATTGTCGACGTATTAGATAAACTTACCACGCCTTCCCGTTCAAAGTTCTCGGTATCGATGCGACTGTAGTGCGTACGTAGCTTATTAATTTATCTGAAATCAGAAATCAGCAGCATGTATAAACACAAATATAAAATTCCAGAGTTTATATATACAATTACAGACTTAATGAAAACAGCAAACATCGTGGCTGATTCCCAAAAGTTTTCCTCATAACCATATATAAGGTAACAAGGACCGTATTCATGAATAAATACGAGAAGGGATCCATAGATGGACTCAGAGACATTCAAGAAGGCAAAGAGATTTTACCAGTTCAATTGAAGAAAAAAATTATCTTTCACAGTGTGATATGTGAAGCATCTTAAATTGCATTCTGATAAGGATCTTTGGGCTTGCTCAGTTACCACTCTTGAAGTCTGTAACTGCCAAAGGGCCACGGTTACACTGTTCGCTGAGCAGTTAGACTGTTCGCCTCCCAACGAAGGCGAACCGGGTTTAATCCCCGGCTGGGTCACTCCCAAATTTTCGCAACTGGGAATCGTGGCGGACGATGCCGCTAGCCGGGGGGTTTTTCTCAGGTATCTCTCTTTTCCCCCGCCCTTTCATTCCGGCGCTTCTCCATACTCACCTTGCTTCACCCTCATCGGCTCTCAAGACCTCGATGTTAACAGCCGCCCAAATCTCTTCACTCACTCACTTTAACGCAGGTAACGGTGACGATGAAGAATGAGCGGAATAGAACTGTGGAGAGACGGGAGTGCTCCAAGAAAACCTGTCTGTTAACAGCAACTTCCTCCACGTTACTAACATACCAAAACCCGGGTGACCCGCCGAGAGTCGAACCCGGCTCGCCTTGGTGGGAAGTGAGTATTCTGACTGCTATACCCCTGTGATCCCACCGAAGAGGTAATATTCAAGCAGTTGAAAAATATATACCATAATAAACATAAATAACAAAATTTAGTTTATTACTATTGAATCTCTGCCCAGCAGTTTTATGTCTTTGTGCTAAGCGGAGAGAAGTTAACTTATAAAATGGCACACACAATCTTATTTAGGCGGCCCTTAATCTCGAAACATTACGTTCTTAATTAAATACCTTGGTTATATACACTTCATATAAAGTACAAACACTACGGTTTTATAAAGAAAAAAAATATTTTGGAAAAAAATAAAATATTCAAAAAATTACAATCCGTCGCTTTCCGTATCATTTTATAACACGTAATTAAAATCGTATTCTTGATGACAACCTTTCGTACGAATTCACAATCTGCATATATAGATAATCAAGAAGAGTATTGGTAAGAATAATTTTTCGTTGATAGCTATACAAATATCTGAATTTGTGCTCACTGGGAAAGCGCTAACTGTTGAGAGCTTTAGAGCCGCTGGAAATGAAGTGAGGCGAGGATGGAGTGACGAAGAAATGCTGCAAACTGTGAAGTCCACCACATCATGAATATAGGCCGTTCACGGTGAATTGAGCACTTTTTGAAATCAACCTCTGAAAAATGTAATTGCTCGTACATGCGTATATTTTAATGAGCACGATTACCATAATACGCCTGGTAAAGTTGGTAGCGATGAAAAGAAAGTAGTTGCATGTTTTGACGTTGAATACAAAGTGTTAGGTAAATATTTGTGAATATTTATTATTTACTTTGCTTTCTGTTTTTAATGCACGTGTGTAAGTATTAACAAATTTATAAAATATTTAATTTTATAATAATTTCACAGATTTTTAAATGACACACGAATAAAATGGTCATGCCCATGCCAATGTTTATTTTGCATTACGCAGAAGAATACACAATGTGCATATAAGTAGATCTTAAGCACGGCTTTTGAAAGTGCTCAGTTTACCGTGGTCTGCCTATAGTACTATTAAATCGTGAGGGAACGCTAGTAGTTGTGTAGAAGTCCACACTCCGGCTGGATGAGAGAGAGTTTCTAGGTTCGAATCCCGGCTTAAGCAAGATTATTTCAGCGTGTAAGCCGCTTATCGCTTTGTCGAAAAACATAAAAGAAATTGCGCTGATGGGAAACAAGGTAATTGAATTAAACGTGAGGAAACGGCCATCTGTCGCTCTGAAGGGTTCCGACGGGGCCCGGGCAAGGCGAGAACGTACGAAAATGAGCCGCACCCTCCATCCCCCCCAAAAAAATTTGCCTCTTCCTCCTTTTCAACCCCCCTCAAGTCTGCAGGCAAAACGGTTTATAATGACCCGCGTTCCGGGGCTCGCAGGGGATTTGGCGGATGGTTTTGGGGGAGGGGTGCTGCAGGGGGGAGAAATATCTCGCCAGATACACATCCGGCCCTTATAAACGCGAATTCTCGCCAGATTTACCGTTGCGGCGGCCGTCTTTATCTGTCGTTCGAGGAAGAAGAAGGGCGGTGGGTGAAGGGGGGTGGGGGTGGGAGCAAGTTGTTCGTAGGGTCAAAGGGGTGTAGGGGGCGGGTGGCCGGGTTATGTGACTGGTGCGCCAGACCGCAAGGAGGAAAGGGTGGTTGCTGCACGCGTGACAAGGCGGCCATTACGCTCCTGAAATACTTCCCCGTTAACTACCCCCAGAGAAATCTTATTAGTAGCGAAGGTATTTAATAAGGAAATGTTGCTAACTAAAGCGCTTGCGCGGAGAAAACCTTCCCTCGGATAACGCGCGCACTTTATTATGCCCTGGGAGGGGAGCAGGGGGATTTAAGGGGAACGGGTTGTTCGGAAAAGGAAGGGGAGGGAGGGGAAAAAAATCCTCATCTAGATTATTTGCATAAACTGTACGTAAACTCCCGCGTGCTGCGATATTAGGCTGGCTTGGTGCCCCGTGCGTCGTAGCTATGAATATGAATTTACAAGCGAGACGGTGGTTGTAAAAAAAAATATATATATACATGTATATGGACACGTATATATACAGTCACGACGCACGCGCGCACAGATTCGCTGGGCGCGAAAATCCAGGCCAGATAACGCCTTTCGCGCGCTGCGCAGTAATTATAATCTTTAGAAATTAAGAAGTTTTAATATTACTTTATTCTCCTTCGTCTCCTCGCTCTTGCCTTCCCACGCTCCTCCTTTCCCGGCGAGCATCGGAGTCGGTTCATCGTCAGGGTGACGAAACCTGATAACGAAGAGTTTTGCAGCTGCTGTGTGTTGCACCATGTCCGAATGTACACATACTTCCGTATGTGATCCGACTTGCACACCACAATGACACGAGTTATCGAGTGTTAACAAATAGCCGCACAACACGTGAACTTGGAGTAAGGGACCGTATTTTGTGAAGCCAACTGTACTCCAAGCATGCCGGCAGGGTGAGTGAGAATGAAAAGATTTGGGCAGCTATTAAAATCGTGGTCTTGAGAGACCGATGAACGAGAAGCGAGGTGAGTATGGAGCAGCGCTTAAATAAAAGGGCTGGGAAACGGCAGGTCCCCGAGGAAACCCGCCGACGACCGACATCACCCGGCACGATTCCCACATGCGAGTAACTGCGAATAGACTATAACACGTTCTACCTCTGTAGCGTGTATGTAACTTTACCGTCGCCTGTAACGCCTTTAACTTTTTTCTGGAGCTATCCGAATTTCGAAGGAAACGAAGTTGGGTAAGCTAGTATATTTCAAGTAGTTCTCATTAGTAGTTATAATTATCTCGGAGATTCATGCCAAGTCTACGATTTTACTTAATAATTAAAAGTTAATTAACCTATTCTCACACGAAGACAATATCTGGTCACTGCATACAGTTATGTGATTCTATGCTCCATCGGCCTAGTTAACATTTTCTTCACCAGACTAAACGAGCGGAAAACAAGCCAGAAAATTTCCGACTAATTAATATAAGGCCAAGTGTAACACGTTTACTTACTTTCAAATTTAGTTCTTGAACAGATACACGACAATGTGCTTCGAAAGATTTACACAGTGTAAGGCGTGATATAAAATTCTGGGTAATGTAAGATACTAGACACAAAGAGTGTTTAGTAACGGGGCGACTGTAGTGTGCCTGACTCATATTCTAATGTTCTTAAGTTTTATCTCAACTGTGTAAACTGAGGGTTGTTTTTAACCTATTTTCTGACAGAATTATAGACTTAACCATGCATATGTGAGGTGTGTCTTTGCGGGTCTGTGTAAACGTTCTATCCTCTAAAATAATTTTATTTGCACTAAATTCCAATAACAAAAAACTATATATTTGTACATTGAAGAGCCAAAAAATCTGTTACACCTGCCTAATATCGTGTAAGGCCACAGCGAGCACGCAGAAGTGCCACAAGACGACGTGGCATGGACTCGACTAATGTTTGAAGGTATGCAGGAGGCAATTCACACCATTAATCCTGCAGGTCACTCCACAAATCCATAGGAGTGCGAGGCGGTGGAGATCTCTTCTGAACAGCACGTTGCAAGGCATCCCAGATATGCTCAATAATGTTCATGTCTGGTGGTTTAGGTGGCCAATGGAATTGTCTAAAGTCAGAAGAGTGTTCCTGGAGCCACTCGGTAGCAACTCTCGACGTATGGGGTGTCGCATTGTCCTGCTGGAATTGTACACGTCCGTTGGAATGCACAATGGACATGAATGGGTGCAGGTGATTGGACAGGATGCTTACGTATCTGTCACCTGTCAGAGTCGTATCTAGACGTATCAGGGGTCCCATTTAATGTCATGGCAGAGCCTCCACCAGCTTAAACAGTCCCTTGTTGACATGTTGAGTCCATGGATTCATGAGGATGTCTCCATACCCATACACGTCCATCCGCCCGATACAATTGGAAACGAGACTCGTCAGACCAGGCAACGTGTTTCCAGTCATCAACAGTCGAATGGCAGTGTTGGCGGGCCCAGGCGAAGCATAAATCTTTGTGTCGTGCAGTCAACAACGGTACATGAGTGGGCCTTCGGCTCCGAAAGCCCATATCATTATGGTCTACTGAATAGTTCCCACGCTGGCACTTGTTGATGCCCCAGCATTGGAATCTGCGCCAATTTGAGGAAGGGTTGCGCGTCTGTCACGTTTAATGATTTTTTTCAGTCGTCGTTTGTCCCGTTCTTTCACGAAATCTTTGCGGCCGCAGCGATTTCGAAGATTTGATGTTTTGCCGGATTCCCGATATTCAGGGTACACTCGTGAAATGGTCGAAAGCGAAAATCCCAATTTTATTTCTACCTCGGATATTCTATGTCCCATCTCTCGTGTGCCGGCTACAACACCACGTTCAAACGCACTTAAATCTTGATAATCTGCCATTGCAGCAGCAGTAACCGATCTTGCAACTTCGCCAGACGCTTGATGTCTTATGTAGGCGCTGCCGACCGCCTCGCGTTACTCTGATTGGTTCCATACCTCTGTTATTTGCATACGCACACCTATACCAATTTGTTTGGCTCTCCATTGTAGTACTTATTAACTGCATTCGAATTTTCTTTTACCATTTTCAGAACGGGAGTCATATACAATTTCTTTGTGATATATTTAATGTCAAGTACAATTGAACAGATTTGAATCAAAATTGGCAAGTTGACATTTCTCACTGTCAGCATTATATTTAAAAACTCGTGCACTCATTAGCCCAACGTTTTGGATCAGAGCAAGCCTGGAACGAATAAATATTTTACCTCATAACTCAGCAAATACTTAACCGATTACCGGGAATTTTCATATAAGAGAAGTGGTACGGTAAACGGCTTACAATTTAGCTGTTTATTTTGTTAAAAGATATATTTCGTAAAAACTTAACGCTGTCATCTTTTCTTAAAAGAATGTAATTTATTTAATCATAAATTATTTTGCCCATCGTTTTTTTATAGTCCCCACTTGGAAAAATGAGAAATTTTTATAATATCTTCCAGGAACTACCGGAATATCACACAAAAATCCAGAATGGTGTGGCACATTCCCATGCGCATTTCTCAATCATATTTCGTTGCAACATCTTCAATTCAGCGTCGAGTTCAGGGTTGTTTGGTAGTAGATGGCATCGCATTTCACACAAATCAAATAAGTATGTTGAAAATTCCGTTACAATATCTTTATTGTTGTTATAGCTATTGACGAAAACCTTGGTTCGGCTTGGAGAGGGACATCCTGTATTTTGTATTATATGCTGTTTTTCTGGAATCGTTAACGGAACTGAACTAAACTTAGTATGGTGGCAGTAATTATGTTGTACACTTGATGAACTTATTTATGCATTGCCTCTTTACTGCCAAATTGAAATATGGCATTATCGGTAATCACTACCTTCTCAGCCTAGTCTCGCTTTGGCAAACTATAAATTTTATATAAAGGTAATTTAATTTTAAAATAGTGGTTACGTGCCATATATAAAGAAGCATTAAACATTTTCAAATCTACTGTGAGAACTAAATTCGCTAAGCAATGACACCAAACATCCTCCATTTTTAAACGAAGTGCCACGAAAATTAATTATAGTTTTAAATCATATCAAAGATGCTAATCTATTGATTACCGTCAACATTGGTTGCATATTCGTTCTGCTGAATCAATTGTTTGAAATGCAAGATTCTACTACCTAAGTGATTCAGAAACTCATAGAAATTACTTTAGCATTTGAGTGTAGGTAAAAATATGCCAATTAGCTGTAATGGTAACCTCTTTTCTCTAAGTGGTTTTTCTTCCATATTTTCGGCAAAATTCAAAGCAATTTATCAGTGTGTTCCTCCAGTTCTTCAACCGTTAGGTCAAGTTATTGTTAGTCATTTCTTCAATCGTTAGTGGGAGTTATTGTTAGCCTTTCTGAAACAAAATTGTGCATAACAATTGCGACTGTAAATAGATAAAAGAAAGAAATATTCGCATATAAAGATAAATTTCATGATCTCTTGTACACTCACTGGCTGCTGTCAAAAAATAAGCGGGTAATTTTTTTAGAGTGAGTTGCAATTCACTTGGTTCTATTTTCATGAGTTCGTTGTTAGCAAACGGCTCTCCAGGGCGTCTCACATAAACTGAAGTCTTACTGAAAACGCTAAAAATGTGAAAACTTGTTTCGAGTATAGTCTGCCACGAAGCGAGTTCGAAGATCCTTGCAGGCACGAAAACTCTGAATTTATACACACTTCACATAGTTTCCAAGTCTACTGATGCTCTAGCTCCAGCTATTGCGGTGTTAACTTAAATCAGAAGCGAAGTAGTCCGCATTAAAATTCACGAGACCCATCAAACCATACCTCACTGTATGCGTGGTCGTCTTCAGCCATAGTGAACTGCCCCTTGAGAAATTTTCTTTGAGGGGCCGAACGACTGGTCTTCTGAAAATGCTGTACTATTCGCGCGATTCGGTTCCGGCTAACTGCGCCATAAACGCTGAAAAATCGTGTCTAAATCCAACCCTTTTTTATCCCTCTCTTTTGCAGCCAACACTTAACACTTATCTTTATGCAGTTGGTTCATAAAAGTTTTGTTGCCCTGGAGAAATAATTTGGTAACCTTGAAATTTGGTAGACAGGCACGTATATAGATCACAAGCTAGTGGTGCTTGCACATCATTCGTACGCGTTCGCTGCCATCGCTCATTGTGTGGAGTATTCCTCGGACAGCGCATATGACGTGACACGCAAGATACTTACCAGGCGTGATTAATGGGACAGGCATACCTAGAAGACGTACAGGTCAGCCGTAATAACAATATAATGAGTTTGAGAGGTCGAATCATAAGCTACGAGAGATAGGGTGGGATGCGAGCCATCATTTGAACAGTTTGGACTTCAGTAAGCAGATTGTGTTTGGAGCAGTAGAACGTGAAGATATCCATACTCGACGGACTGTTCTGGACCTTTCCGAAAACCATCAGTATAAAGACCATGTAATTTCCAGACGTACATGAACGTCACATATAACGGCTTTCTCGGCCACAACACAGCGATATGTGTTAGACTTACTATATCACAGTATATCTGCCAGAAGAAATTCCAGATTATAGCTACAGTCACATTTGTGATCCCAACGATTCTGATGACCATAACTTGGAAGGGCATTAATATATCAACATCGTCGCCTTCGTTTACATTGCGGTCAGCCAGTGGCGTAGCCATACATTTCTCAGGTAGAGGGAGTGATTACACTGACAAGTGAAGGGAGGAACGTTACAATGAATGGCACCAGTAGTGCTGAGACACGTATTAATTACGACAAAAACTACGAGAAAAATGACTTCAGAAAATAATAAAATGCATTATAGTTTACAGCAATTTTCACAATTGAAGGAACACTTATAAACTTAATTCTAATTATTGATAATCCTGGGGGAAAAAAGGGTTTCCAACAACCAAATACACTGCCCCGGCCACACCCTGTACTGTCAGCACAGAGCATCGTGGTATGCCATGGACTATCTTTAGCGACGAATCACGATTATCCTTGGGAACTGGTGACAACCGTGCCAGAGCTTGAAGGACCGCAGTCTAGCGCTACAATTCCTGCCTCACCTTACAGCAGTACACATCCACTACTAATAACGTGATGATATGGAGATCCATCGCTTATGATCACCGTTTGGCATTGGTTAAGTTATGAGCTTCTATAAATTCAAACGAATAAGTTTAGATAATTGCGCTGTTCCATGTGCTAACATTTCTATGTAGGTGATTTCCCATAAGCCAGTTTCCAGCTAGAAGACAGTCGCTCGTACATAAGCATGGTTTCCCAGAAATTTTATCACCCATTTGCCACACTTCTGCGCTCTGCCTGACTGGCCACACGAATTATCACTCATCGAACATTCGTTTGTCCAGTTTTAAGGTCAGCTTTATCCGTGTCCACGGGTTTGTCATTTGGAGCATAAATTGCAACACCTTTTGACCAATGTGTAGCAGGATGACATACCATGTTTCTTAATTACCAACAGTCTCGACTCATGTAATTAGGCACGAGGTAGTCCGGCAAGGTACTAAGGTTGCTCTTCTTCTGCTCCACAGGCAGGCAGAGAAACTTTATAGTTCAATTATTTTATAGGACTTCTTTTATTTTATGTACCATCAATATAATTTTTTTTATCGAATGGTTCGTCCTTAGTGCACAAATTTTACGGCAAAGATTTTATCATAATTATTTTTTTAGTTCTAGCTAGGCCTTTTGTCTAAACATACATCTAATCGCTCTGGTCAGAATTATCTGTCACAAATAAGCAGCTGGATTTTGAAGGAATTAATATTTACACGTTTGTCTGACAATGGACAGAGACCCTCGGCGGCAAAATTTCACCAAACTGTATTTATCAGACACTATAATATATTTCTGAATTCAGTTGCGATTGTCGTTTGTCTGTGAAACTCCGAAATTGCTCAGTAGAGGACTCGGCTGAGTCACAAGTTGCTCGCCTTCTTCTATGCCAGTCAAGAGTGTGCAGGTGCTTGTATCACGTCTCTTGTTTGTGTACGTAGTGACAAAGTGGGTCGACGCTGAGTAACAATCCAGTTAATGTTGTGAAGTTCGTTGGGCTGAAATTACGAAGTCAGGTCAACCATGAAGATGGTGGCGTTGCGGAAGACGAGTTGTTAGCGTGTTTTCTGGCGTCCGTAACTATAAACAAATGTGATAATGATCAGAATGTGATAGTGCTGAAACGTTAGATCACACTAATGTGTTTGTGGAAATAAAGGTAAAGATATAAAAAAGGAGAAGAATTTACCACAGTGACGATACAATTCCTTAATAGTGCAACACACAGCACACAATATGCTTCAGTCAATGGACAGCATTTCAGCACACAAACTTTAGATGTATATCTATCCAAGTACACATTGGAACATTTGCACCTCGTGTGGTAAAATAAATAGAACAAACGTGTCCAAACGTTTCGTGAAAGTCAGTGTGAGCGGAAAGATAGGGGAAAAGACATCTTCAAATGATTTTTTTATCAGTTTCATATATAAATCTCTCTTATAAGTTCCTCTTTCTTTGTGATCCCTGATCTAATCACAAGAATGAAAGAATACGTCATGAGCTCTCTAGGGAACAAATTTTTCCTGAAAATCATTCTCCCAAATCTGCGAAATATTTTTTAACACGAGATATTTATTTTTTCATACAATATAAATTTTACGCAACGAGGATAACTGACTACATAAATATTTGTCACAATATACCGTATAATAACATGATAGAATATTCTTTCTAAAAATTAATTCTGCAGTCTACGGATATTAATCTATGCTACGTTACGCATGGCAGAAAGCTGGTGCATTTTGTGGCAATGGCTATTTCTTTGTTAATTTTATAAAAAGCCCTCACCTGGACATTTGCGCACCCAGACCATTCGTTATGAGGTTACAGAAGTCAACAGTCCTACGTACGAAATTATTCTTGAGCAAATCTGCTCTTTATGTTCAGAAATTGCACATATCTTCAAAGACCTCTATTGGCCAAATGTGAAGCTTTACATAAAAACTTATATGACCGTTCGGTACAAATGTAGGCCAAAGAAAATGACCTGTTAAATACGGTTGTGTTTGTTTGAACCTGAGAGTATTCCTTGTGAATCATGGCGTGATAAATTTTGATATATAACATTCCCTTTCAAAGTCAATAGAAAATTATAGCATTAAGGAATATGTTTACATATAGGATTTCTTCCCGTGTTGCGCATCTGACAATGTGTTATTGTTTATAATAAACTTTTAGAATGAGAAACATATTTTCTATTAACTGTAGAATTTTTGTCTGCGAAATGACGAACTTTTGGGAAATATTTATTGGTAGCCAGTCCTTTGACATGAGTAAGCAGAAGTGTGAATCCAGTTATAATTATATAACGGCGATGCCGTTTCATACCTCCATGCGTTGATTGGGTCAGTTCAAACAGTTCTGTTCAATGGCAACGTTTACATGCTCACCAAATAATTTGTGTATGAGATAAAACGAATGGGAAATAAAGTATGCAAGACGAACAACTGCGTCATTTCTAAATATGTCATGCAATCAAAGTCAAAGTCAAAGTTTTACTATTTAAATAACATTCTCACTTGAAAATGATTGAGGTTTTATTGCAGATTAGGATACATTCAATGATATTGTCACCACTGTAATAAGCAGCCCAAATATTTCACTGTTTCCCAAGCACTGCTTCTTTCCCTGACACCACTAGTTCGACACAGTATGTGATAACTACACATTTTTTTTTTAAGTTTGAAAGTATACAAATTCCAATATGGAAACATAATGGTATAGCGGCCTATTTTTAGAATACTTTATCAAACTAAAAAAAAATATTTTTTTGAGTTTTGTTCTTTTTGAAGGTGTATGCGGCTTAAAATATAGCTATAAAAGAGTGCCTCCGAGAGAAGTCTAGATGTATAGTTTCTACGACACTGTTCTTTATTTTTCAATATTGCCTGTTTATAACATTTCTAAAATGTTCCCTGTTTTGACAGTTTTAACTAGAATATAGTAAGGACACATCAGTGTAGTAGTCATAATACTCCCCTCACACTTCCCACGGGTTCGGTTCCCGACCGGAGTCACTACTGTGACATATATTGTTGGTTGGTGGGTTTTCTCGAGGTACTCCCGTTTCCCCTGTTATTGCATTTCATCCTTTTTATATACCCAGTTCATCAGCATGGAAGACCTCAGCTGTTAAGCTCTGGCGGAATATTTCACATTGAGAAATGTGATTGCTGCAAACTAACGTTGCCATGGCCGCTCGACAACTGAGGAAAGATCGGCCACTTTTCCAAACTCTAAAACTAGTTTCTGAAGGGATTACTCACTTTTTGCCTTTTCTGCTTTCTTCCCTCACAGATCGGAGAGAAATATTTTGGTTGTCAAAAGTGAGTAATGATGGAAACGATGCGAGCTTCATTACAAGGGACAGGAAAATTTCGCGAGTTCAGCAACCTGTAGGCTAAAATCCGCAGTAACGTTGTGCGACATGGAAACATTTTTGAAATATCACAACTGCGATA
The DNA here is from genome assembly GCA_002778355.1 of Clitarchus hookeri. Lineage (NCBI taxonomy): Eukaryota > Metazoa > Arthropoda > Insecta > Phasmatodea > Phasmatidae > Clitarchus > Clitarchus hookeri. The sequence continues at coordinate 50,795 of NQII01005582.1, forward strand.
TGGTCTAGCAATTGTAGAGAAATATATCGCATATCGCGATATAAGCGATAAACGATGTTGGCGGTAATGCGATATTAGCAACACTGCTCTGTTCCAGTACATGGCGTTATATTAAAAATGTTTTACAGTAACAATTGTAAGGTATTTAAAAGTATTTCTGATTTTTTATTTTAAAAATTTAATAGTAATGATATTGCAGTACATTTAATAGCAACTATTTACTATGAAATACCAAATGACCAATATGTGTATTCATATTTTATATATATATATTTGAAATTTAGTACCTAGACTTATGAAAAATTTCTGCAATGTGAATATCACCGATATTTGGAATGTCAACATCTACGATATCAGCATGACCAAATATTTCGATGTAAATATTTGTAACACCTGTGTGAATGATAATTTGCATTATAATGCCGTCGATTTTCAAAACTTTCTTAATGCGATATATCGCACCGATAACGATATCGCCAGCACGTTGCAAACCATATATCTAAAAGTGGATATTGCACAGTTGAATTCTAAAATCCGCTGTATACTCGAGCCACTACTGTGCGTCAACTAGCTGCGGTCCATGGCTTCCCCGCCATTTACCGAAGCCCCGAAGTGTCGGAGTCGAGCTCGGGCCTTCACGCTGTGGACCATGTACAATGAGTGGACGGAAGGAGCCTGGACGCGGACATGCGCGCGGCTCGCCATCGTCGTGACGAGTGTGACGAGCGATCACGAGTCCGGCCCCGGGCGAGGGCGACAGGGGCGAGCGGAGGCAGCGAAGCGCGACCCGAACACGCGGAGGGCAACCTGTTGTTGTTCGGGACGCGATGACTGGCACGACGGCGGACCGGATCCATTGTGCCGCCTCGCGCGATCTGATAGTGACTGGCAGGCACCGGAGAAAGGAATGGATGGCCTGCTATTGGTCGGCGGGAGGGATGGGTACTGGTCATTGTCTGGCCCGGTTGTCACTCAGCGGCCGCAATTCCCCCTCCAACACTCCTTCTCAGCCATCGTTTGCACGTGGTCATCGCCGGCGAAGCACAAAGGCCTCGATGACGTGATCGACATCGGAGGGATCTCACTGTGGGCGGCGTGATGCCGTGGTAGGCAGGCATGATCGTTCCATCGCGTGAAGATCAAGTTCTGGCATGGCACATGGCACTGTTGTGCACAGAAAGGCTAACGCGACGGAACATCATAATCATAGTTGATTCAACTAAGACTTTTTTTTATGAATTCCTACACTTCCAAAGCTGATTACAGGAAAACTAACCAAAAAGTAAAATAATTGCATATAAAATATTCAATATAAAAGAAATTACAAATCAGTAACAACATTATAATATTTGTGTAAATAAATTTAAAACATTTTAGTTAACAAAAGAGTTATGGAATTAGTGAATGTGTATATATATAAATAAATAAATATATATATACATATGTGCAGAAACGGAGACCAAATTCCCACCAATGATTACGAAAGACAGGCAATACAACATAAAGTCAATACACTTAATATGATTCAGTGATTTCAATCAATATAGGTATATTACTGAATCTTTAGTTAATGGGTTTTTATCTACTGGCGAATCAGTGGAATGAAGTGATGCGTCATTGCCAGGTCAACGAGATTCCATAGGAATCAGTAGAAATCACTGTTTAATCAGTGAACTTAAATGGTTAGTAAAGCTTTACTGATTCAAGTGGAGTGGTTCCAACAGATCTGCAGTCAAGTTCATTGATTCACAGAAGTTTTAACCTTGTTTCGGCTTCGTATTGAAGAACACTCGACATAACACAGAAAGAGTTTTCATTTGGACGAGAATAAGCTAGTCGTCAATTTATTACATAGGTTACGCCACAAGCGAATTTCTTTAAAATAAATCGAAAGAAGGGCAACACGAAATACAAAAATACATCAAGAAGCAACAAAATGACAATCAATAACTTTATACTAACGACAAACAAACACGTCACAAGTAAAGATGATACGAATACAGAACAACCTATGTGAACTAATAAAAGAAAAACAATACAATTCGCAAACGTTATAACGTTTCAGAAAGGTGACGCTTAACTGTCTTTTCATTGCATTTTAAAATTTGTTTTTAATTTAAAACATTTTTTTGCAAATTAATTTACATTTGGTTTTGTTTTCTCCTGTAACATCAACTTCGGCAATGGAGAAAGGCGAACAAATTTCTGAATTTTATTAATCCACGCCATTACCTAAAATTTCAAAAACATTACGAATTATAGCAGGCCCCGAACCAAATGTTCCCGGATTTAGAGCGCATAAATAAATTTTAATGTGTACTCCCTTTAAACAAACATTTCTTTCCTCTTGATCTCCATAATTCAGTTAATTTATCTGTTTACTTTAATAAAATGAACAACTCCCAAGAAAATAAATTTCGCCTGATAAATATTAAACAACTCATAAAATGTAAATTGTTTATAATAGTACATTGTCAGTAATTACTATGCATCCGAAATTGTGACCCGAAACAAAAGCATTTCTGCAAAAGGTGTGAAGCCGGGCGTTACAGGCTATGAACGCAAGATCATTTCACAATAGCGCGACGCGGTACGAGCAGCAGCCCATCAGATCGAAGCTATTGGCTGTCGGCGGTACATGGCGTCTAGTGGGTTGCAAGAAATTTTGATGTTGATTTTGTCACCGACCACATGACAACGGAGGGAAAGAGGAAAATTTAATGTTTACATTTACTTTTCAAGGGAAATTCAGTAGTTTGTTGGTAAACGTACTGTGCTGCATACAGTATACAATGGACATTTTTGAAAGAATATGTATATTTTATGTAAGACGAAATAATACCTTCTTGTATGAAAGTTAACTTCAATTAGTTTAATTGTTTTTACTGAGAACTCGTTCTTGGTATGCTGCCTTTTCTTATAACTCATATTTATATAGTCCGTGTTTTATGTGGTTGTGTTTTATACAAGACTGTATCGTTTTATAGTAGGCTATAATAAAGTTGGTGACATTTATGAAAACATATCTGTATAGGTGTACGTTCTTGGAATGCAGGCCTCTGCTTTATTGTTGTTTGGAGATGAAATTTTCCCGACGATATCCATGTATTGTGAAGCCACAAAATTACGTTCGTCTTCGTCGCCTATGGGCATCGGGCGTGATGCGCTGCACCACGTGGTTGTATTGTCAAAACACCATGAGGTGTATTGTTTACACGGTAAAGAAGTCAGACTGTGATAGCTGGTGCGCGACATAAGGCAACGAGTAAAGATTCAAAATGGCTGGAGTCTAGTATGTCCTGTACAATGTAAACGGCGTATTTTGATTACTTTTTCTGTCTCCACGTCTAATGGACATAAATAACAGATGAAAATAATCATATAATCAGAGCACGCGAGAGTAGAAAATCGCTATGCTGTATATGCTGTATAAGTTGTAGTGAGAAGCATATTCAATGACATTCAAAACTTAAATGCTAGTTGATAGTGTTGTTTCCTGCACTCAGCTCAGTTCTGCACTTTTACACCGAAGAGGAGCTGTTCTCGCTTACAAGGCGGATGAAAAAACGGCACCGTATATTCTATAATGTTGAGACGGGGCGTTCTATTGTACGTCAAATTTTCCGCTACGTACAGCCCGCCTAGAAACACGTGTAAAACGTTTACGATCCACGCCCGTACTTTTCGCCAATTCTTGCGAAATGATACGCAACTACGTGAAGCCGATGTGCTACCTTTTGATGCGGAAACACCACGTCGTTTTCCTGTGCTGCCTTGGGCAAGGCCGCCTTGGTGGCCGGTCAAGTTGGAGCAGCACTCCTAGGCCAAGATGCCTCGGGTGGTCGTCACACCATGCACAGAGCTATAATGATGACGCAGCGAAGAGTCGCCAAGCTCGCCGCTTGGCAGCGCCAGCGTCGTAGTGACGTGTTGGAGCGTTGTCATACGGAAGCACCGCAGCATGGCATGTAGCGATATTTACAAGAAAAATATAATATTTTCTTATATTTCAGCCCTCTGATTGGCTAAATTAAAAATTTAACGTTTTGAGCCCTTGATTGAGAAGGGTAGTTATATGCTTGGTGCTAAATAAGCCAGGGTAAGCTGTAGGCTCTTTGATAAGAACCTCCAGGACTTCATGTTGAGAAAAGTATTATCAGACACTTTTGGTCATGGAATTAAAAGGGAACATTTGGGAGTCCCTCAGTAGTTTGACAATAATGTTTGTTACCGTTTTTCTGGATAGAACTTGTTATCCTTATGGATTGAAAATGGCTCTACGTACGTTTGAAAACAATCTGAACTAGCCAAAGTATTTTTCAATAAAAATTGTAGAAAATATATTATTATTCAGGGGTGACCTTCATTGTTTTTATTATTGTTTCATTGACTTTTGTATGGCCCTTAGTTGTTTCTTACATGAAAAATATGTTTTATTAACAAAACAACTTATTCTCATTTTAAGACATTCAACCAATATATACTCAGCTGAAAATGCTGGATGGATGTTTTGAAAAGTTTAATTTTGCTCCTTTGTGTCGCCCTGGTTAGTGCTACAGGGCGTAGCAATGTTGAAAAAGTCATCAGGGTCAAAAGACACCTGATTTTCGCGAAAAGAACTCCACGCAGACTAGATTTGAAGATCATTCGGGAACACGTGCAGTTTCCTTATGGTTTTTAGCCGCATGACTTTTGGGAAGACATTTGGGTACTTGACTGGGACAATCAGGATTATGTCACTCGAACATTAACTGCCTGTGATCCGTGGGCATGCACCTAAGACGCGTAGCACTACATACTATCCAATTGTAAAATTGAAGCATTGCTGAAGTATTGTGAAATACAACTTGAGAGGGACTATTTTCGCGAAAATCGCGTGACCGTCCTTAACAGGCTAAATTAATTTTCTTAGGAGATGTTTATTTTATGAAAGTTAAAAGGCAAATTAACTGAACCATGACGATCAAGAGGAAAGAAATGTGTTTTTTATTTAGAGTACACATGAAAGTTTGTTTATCATGTTAGAGCGTTTATCAAGGCAATGAGATTCACGTGTTTATCGCTACCGATATACCAGAGCTACTCCGTCGCAGGAGTGAGAGAATGCGAGTGCGGTTGTAAAACCTGCGGGGCTGGGTATGCTCCAAAACAACAGTAGTCCGCAGTAGCTTCATCTGAGCTGTCAGAACGTGGAAGTTGCTGGCTGACCTGGGGCGAAGTGCTGGGTTAATTTACCTCAGGAGGCAGCCGGGGAGTGTTTTGGGTCGGTCGCCGAAGGCTGTGGGTCTTCTGATGTCTTCGCCAAACGTCGGGGACGAAGAGGCACTCGTGTCCTCCTCTCGCGAAGTCGGGGTCGCCCGCTCCTGCAATTAACCCCCGCGAGGCAGACATTCTCCACGCGGACAAAGGCTGGACGCTCAGAAGCGAGACGGGGGAGACGGGAGAGCGGTGGTCGTCGTTGGACCAAGGCGCCGCCACGGAAGACGTCGTTCGCCTGCTCCCCTCAACCCCTCACCTCCACGAACGCTCGCTATTGTTGACGGCGAGGACGAGAGGATCGGGCGTTGGCGTCGGACCCTCTTCATTGTCGGTGGGACGACGCCGAGGATGGTCCTCCAAGGGAAGGCATACGGGCCCGGCTGGTGGATCGCCGCGAGGCGTCAAGACGTCTCTGCGTCGGGCCTGCGTCTCTTCGCTCTTTGACTCGAACGCTCCAACCCCTCCCCCCTTCCTTAAATTCCTCTTCTCTTCCTCCCGAACAAAACCCGTTAATACGTGTGTCCGCGACAGCCGCGCAAATTCCTAGCGCCGTCTCTCGTTTCCCAAGCGTCGCCGCCCTCGTCTCTTCCTTTGCTGCGTCAGTCTGCTCCTGCCTCCGGGGGGGTTTTCGTCATGAGCTGCCAGCCGGGCCCAGAGACCGACGGGCAAGCACCGGCTATATGACGTCGGCCTGCGTTGTCGCAACCAACACATCTTCAAGGCTGGGCAGACTTCTTGCGCAGTGTGATTAACTACATGCCGTCTTACAGTCCAAGTCGGGCTGCCTTCGAATCCAGGGTCCCACAAGAGCATTTTTGCCGATTTTAGTATGTGAGTCGTCCTTCCGTCAGCTTATATATGATTTAAAAACCATAAATTAATTTTTTATATTGTTGGCAATTGTGTACCTCCGTTACAGCTGCCTTTAATAAGAAATTTGCACAGATCACTGAGGTCCTAGGTAGGTTACGGATGTGTAACTTGTTTCAGGTTGTAACGCAGTGTTGGTTGCTATGCCAGTCACTCATCTTCTCCCCTTTACTGAAAGGGAGAGTCACGTCTACAACACTAAATTTGAACAACATTTTGATATAGGATGGCATATTCCTTTAAAGGAATATTAAAACCCGGGAGAGGACGATTAAATGACATTTATGAAATAGTATTGTGCTGGGTTTACGTAGAATGTCATGCTCTGAGCGTACATATAAGACGGCGACCTTCAGATCATTACGGCTCCAAAAAATACCTTGTGCTCAAGTAGATACGTACACGGAGACGAAATAGCACGACGGTTCCTTCGACGTGGGCGTACCCACTCTCTGATTGGGTGCGCAGGGCTCTGGGAACCGGCCTTGTTTCTGACTCCTTTCTGCATGCTTCGAAAGTTTCCGTATTGAGAGAAATTAATTTGTAACGATCACACTTCTTAGAGTGAGACATTAGCGCAGAGATAAACAACTGCTTTTAATACTGATTAAGCTGAAATGATCCGCCGATGAAACTACACTGGAATGCAATGGTGGGAGAAATGTAAGTACTCCGAGAAAAATCGTCAGCCAACGACAACTTTCCCCACATTGGTGACTCCGTCCGGAATCGAATCTGGTGGGAGACGAGTATTATGATCACTACCCCATCACACAGTACTCTTGGAAAAGGTTGCCACTGGGAGAAGGAAGTTTTGGAAATTATAGAAAGAACCAATCTCGAAGAATAAAGAATGGAATCTTAGTAGTCCTCCACCGAATGACCTCACCGACGATTCGTTGGGCTGTTATGCCACTTTGCTGCGAACCCGTGGAGCTCCTGGAGGCTCGGCTGCCCATCTCGGTTGCCAAAGAGAGTCGTCAGGGCGCGCGCGTCCTCCCCACAAAGACTGGCTGGCCGGGGGAACTGAGGAACTAATTAGGGATAAGAAAAGGAGCCGCCCTTCCCTCCCCCCAGCCGAACAACGGTGACACAGCCGCGGCAAAAATAAGCGGCAAATAATTCCGGCTAGCAGCTCGGACGTTTCCAGTTGGCAGCCCCTCTTCGTAAGGAGCGGTTTCGTTCCATTCCATTCAGCCAACAAACTGTATCATTAGCTTGCCACATCCATATACACTTCTCAAGTTCGACCTCCTTGGCGTATTCGTCACACGACACGTGGATTTAGTTAGCAAGGGCTGCTTCAGGGTTAGAATCACAGACACATGGTGTTGTAATTATGTGTTAAATGTCTTTTACATTCTAATTAGCTTGACAACATGAAGATGTTGTAGTTAACAAGAATTAGCTTTTTCACATAGAACGTGCTATAACCGTCTTCAGATTATAATAATAATAAACTTATCTTCGGAGAAATGGCTAACAATAAAATAAGAAACACGCACTGAAAGCTCCTAAAATAATTAAATTAATTCGTCCTAGCCATTAGTTAAATACTGTAATTTCTATGTGAATAACTTTTTACATATTATACTTACCATGTAATATTTAGGCCAGGTGGCATTATACAATGACGTAACAGTTCTGGCAATAGTAGTATCTAGGGACTTAAACTATTTATGAAATTTTCGCAAATGAAAAACTTAAGTTATTGTCCTCTTCTTGCTGATACGAACTATAAGGTTTTGCTGAATTTTGTTTCATGAAATTAAATGTTAATGTAATGGCCAGAGTTTATAGCGACAGTTCTGTGTTCTGGCTACTGGTAAGGTAAAGCTGATTATATAAAAATTAAACTTTAATCATCATACAAGTAGTTTTCATGATAACAATTTAACTGCTAAAGTGAGAATTGCAAAAATGAAATCCCGTATATAGGAGTTTAAACGAACTTTTAGGTTACCTTGAATAAAATGCTGTTCAATTACGTAAATTTATTTTTTGCAAAGAGTAGGTAAAAACTTATCACGCAGTCTCAGTTTTTCTAAGCAAAAACTATCAAAACAATTTTTACAGAACTTTGGTTGTGATATCTCTCATTCGCCTTAAAAATGCATGAACGTGACACGTGATAATAGTGGATGCACTGACATCTTTTTTGAATTGGCTCCCATTCTTAACAATTACAAATGTTTTGATCTCTTTCGTTTTTTTCTCCTATGCACTTAGCTCTTAAAAGCATGAGTGACATACTTTTTCGTTAACAAAATTTTTGAGGCTAAGTGGTTACATCAGGAGTATACGAAGAAACCACTATAATATAATTTTAGAAACCTTTGCAATTTGAGCTGCGTTATTGTTTGACGCTATTCTCAAAATTATGCATAGCGTAAAATGTGTCTAAATATTCTTCTAAAGAATTTGAACTTTTACTTTCGAATCAACATCTCTGAAACCTAAAATAACTAATACATTGGTAAAATTAACTTGCTACAGAAAATACATAGCCAATTCGTGTGATTTAGTGATTATTAATCGAGTTCGTATAATAAGTAGGATGATGGTATAAATTACATGTACCATAGTTTATAACTATCAATAAAAAAAAAAAAAAATTTTTGTTCTGATAACAGTTANGTTCTGATAACATTCATTCATGATTCACGATTGTTAATTTGAATTATTAGTCCCCTCGTCTAGTTAGCCTTCTATATTTGGGCTAACAGAAAAAATGTCCCAAAATATTAGTACGAAGTTTCTCTATTCGTGACACTTTATTTACTCAAGGTTAACTGCAATAATCTTTTGGTCATCTATCGGGACATCTATATAGCCTTTACACAGAAAAGTGAAATGTTATACAAAATTTCTTATGTAAAAACAGCATTCCTTTTTACCTTATATTTCGAGTGTGAAAAGCTTCTTACTTGTCAATAAGCTAACGTGATCGATACTTTGGTTTCTCAGAATGAAGCTGAATGTCAATGTAAGATTTTTGGTGTTCCTTTTCTTCTCGAAAGCTTTGATAACGCCTCGCGATTTCAGCGGTCCTTGCATTATATTTTAACCGTTCCGTATTATTGTCCGTGCAACTTACGTTGTAGTTATTTGAAAGTTATGCGGTGTTTGGTATTTCCGTCGATGTAGATCACGCTAAATAGTTACTTTTTCTGAAGCCATCTATTTCTTCGCTGATCTTATTAGTCTCATTTTTCTTCTTTCAGAACACCTTCTATTATGTTGTTAATATTTTTCATGTTTACATACCTAACATACACTGCAGAGCCAAAAAAAAACTGGTATAGGCGTGCGTATGCAAATAACTAAGGTATGGAACCAATCAGAGTAACGCGATGTGGTCGGCAGCGCCTATATAAGACAACACGCGTCTGGCAAAGTTGATTGATCAGTTGCTGCTGCTACAATGGCATGTTATCAAGATTTAAGTGAGTTTGAACGTGGTGTTATAGTCTGCGCACGAGAGATGGCACATAGCATCTCAAAGGTAGCGATACAATTTGAATTTTTGCGTACGACTATTTCACGAGTATACCGCGAATATCGGGAATCCAGTAAAACATCAAATCTTCGACATCGCTACGGCCGGAAAAATATCGTGAACGAACGGGACAAACGACGACTGACGAGAATCATTAAACGTGACAGACATACAACCCTTTCTCAAATTGGCGCAGAGTTAAATGCCTCCTGCATACCTTCAGACATTCGTCGAGTCCATGCAACGTCGTCTTGCGGCACTTCAGCGTGCTCGCGGGGGCCCTACACGATATTAGGCAGGTGTACCAGTTTTTTTGGCTCTTCAGTGTATATGTTTTTTTTTTGCGAATTCTTAAAGATAAACGCAATGGACCAAGATTTCTGTCTCCAATCCCGGATAAACTATGGACGTGTACACTGTTTTATTTTCTTTTTTTTTAAATTAAAATACTTGTTTACGAGCCTGTTGGAGTAAACCGAAAGACATGAAAGTTGGGTTTCGGGCATTCTAAATAAAACATAAAATTTATTTATTTGAGCTGTATCACTAAGAGCAGTGAAGGCACAACAACCTAATTATTCCTTTTATGCATCGGGATTAATCATTGCACAAATATACTAATCAAGGGATTGCGCTTGTATACTTGGGGCATAAGAAAGAAAACCACCTCTTCTTACCCCAATACTGGAACGCACATTGATTGCAGTCAGAAATGCTTTCACATGACGGGATACACGCGGTAATAAAGTGGAAGTGTCAATTACTCTATTTTTGTCCTTCTATTTTAAATTTGTATGTTCTTATTTTTCATATTACGGAAAGACCATTCAAATTTTTACCAGTCAATCACATTAAAATTTCTCCTAAATCACATAAGGTAGACAAAGAGTACACTACTATTTTTACCTGGAACAATAAACTAACACCATGACTTCGAACAGCGTTATGAACTAACTGTCCTTCAGTAACTGTGGCAATTGGAACTGCAGGAAATCTTAATATTGAAATCCTGACACACGGATCGGCAGCAAGTATGGGCCAATAACATTGTCCCCCTCTATCCCGGCACAAATGTTAGTGGCAAAGCTGTGTTTGCAGCCTCTTGTTACAGTTACACGTGGGTTGGCGTCGTCCCACAAGTGGACATTTCTACTGTTACAAAAGTCTTCCTGTGCGAACGTTGCTTCGTATGTAAGCATTACAGTCGCCGGGAAATCACGATAAATTTCACACTGCTGCACGAACCACCGGCAAAATGCTACCCGACGTGAGTAATCTGCTTACCCCATTGCTTGTACCCTACGCACATGGTATGGTCGCAGCAGCTGTTCATGGAGGACACACCATACTGTACCATTAGATGCATCCATTCTCCTCGTGATCGCGCGGGTGCTCGTCGAAGCGTTGTCCGCTACATTCTCTAAGACCGCCTCTTCAAACTGCGGAGTGCAGACGGTTCTCGGTCGACCAGGACCACACCGACGCTGAAACGTGCCTGTTACCTGTAGTCGCTCTGTAAGGTAGGCAAATTAGTGGTGGTCCGGCTGACGTGCAGGGTATCTTTGGCTGTACACACGCCCAGCTGCACTACTGTTGCCTCTAACTTCACCATACACCAAGAACATGTCAGTCATTTCAGAATTTGAGTACTCGTCCATGTTCACGTCTGCAGTGCATAGGGAATCGAATCAGTGACAGACTACGAATAACAGGCCATTCGGGTAGACGGGGTGGTAAACTCTACTACTCAGTAAGGGGGTAAGGGGAACTGGCTATCATGTGTAACATCGTGCATCATACAACTAACATGTTTTATCACCATATGCAGTACATGTTGCCTACCCACCAGGCTATGGCCGTGCTACCACTGTACCTTTCGTTTGATATTTAACCGGAAATTATATGTCCTAGAAAGTTGCAACTAGGAGACTTATTTACTGATTAAGGCGTTCTGCTTCATCCGATGGTATCCACAATCAATTTAACCTCACAGTCTAAATAGTGCATGCAATCAAAGGGTGACGACCTCTATTATTTACATGATGGGGGTGTGTACGACTTACAATACCTTCCTTTTCTCCAAGATCTTGGTTTAATTAATCTGTATACCAATGTGTGTTCCTCTAACGCAAGTATTTTGCGCAATATCCCACGTCATATACTTGTCAACCTCCGTCTTTAAAGGCTTATAGAGCCCTTATTTTTCGAGATGGACCATGAGCGTCCTATATTATTCTTCCTCTTTTTCGGTCACAAATCACGTGCCCGAGTTTGTACAAATGTTTCCTAAACACGTCGTATACTGCCGTACATGCTGGCATGTAGGCCTTGAGTTAAGTTTGCAGTGTATCAAAGTAAAACAGTATCAAGTCTTAACTTTGTATTCCGAGTAAATGTTTAAATTTGTGTCAGATAAATATTGTTTTTTTTTTGTTTTGTACGTACTAAAGTAAGAACTGGCATATTAGCAACTTATTGACGTTTCCAGTAATTCCATGTTTTCAATTTAATGACGCACGAATAAAGTCATGATCATCATGGCAATATACATTTTATGTACGAAATGAGGATAAAACGATACATTAAGCAGGGTTTCAAAGGCTCTCAGTCAAGCACGAACACCGCACACCATAGACTAAATATGAGGTAGACAGATTTTCGCCTTCTGCATATATACCCATCATGCATAGAACATTGTCAATTGAACTGTCAAAGTTACATTGTCAACAACTTTGAACGTCTTTCTTAACAATTAAATTTTTANTAGAACATTGTCAATTGAACTGTCAAAGTTACATTGTCAACAACTTTGAACGTCTTTCTTAACAATTAAATTTTTAACAGATAATCCATTTTATATATTAATGATATACTTTGATGTTCTAAATGCGTTAAAACTAGCTCAGAGAAAGTGTACAAACATATTCAAGCACATATTTACATTAGCAGTGTTCCTACCTCAAATCCTATCAACGTTGTTTTTTGATTGTGCTATTGGCTGAAGAACCGTACAGTGTTGGNAACTGCGGAGTGCAGACGGTTCTCGGTCGACCAGGACCACACCGACGCTGAAACGTGCCTGTTACCTGTAGTCGCTGTGTAAGGTAGGCAAATTAGTGGTGGTCCGGCTGACGTTGTGCAGGGTATCTTTGGCTGTACACACGCCCAGCTGCACTACTGTTGCCTCTAACTTCACCATACACCAAGACCATGTCAGTCATTTCAGAATTTGAGTACTCGTCCATGTTCACGTATGCAGTACATAGGGAATGGGATCAGTGACAGACTACGAATAACAGGCCATTCGGGTAGACGGGGTGGTAAACTCTACTACTCAGTAAGGGGGTAAGNATCAGTGACAGACTACGAATAACAGGCCATTCGGGTAGACGGGGTGGTAAACTCTACTACTCAGTAAGGGGGTAAGGGGAACTGGCTATCATGTGTAACATCGTGCATCATACAACTAACATGTTTTATCACCATATGCAGTACATGTTGCCTACCCACCAGGCTATGGCCGTGCTACCACTGTACCTTTCGTTTGATATTTAACCGGAAATTATATGTCCTAGAAAGTTGCAACTAGGAGACTTATTTACTGATTAAGGCGTTCTGCTTCATCCGATGGTATCCACAATCAATTTAACCTCACAGTCTAAATAGTGCATGCAATCAAAGGGTGACGACCTCTATTATTTACATGATGGGGGTGTGTACGACTTACAATACCTTCCTTTTCTCCAAGATCTTGGTTTAATTAATCTGTATACCAATGTGTGTTCCTCTAACGCAAGTATTTTGCGCAATATCCCACGTCATATACTTGTCAACCTCCGTCTTTAAAGGCTTATAGAGCCCTTATTTTTCGAGATGGACCATGAGCGTCCTATATTATTCTTCCTCTTTTTCGGTCACAAATCACGTGCCCGAGTTTGTACAAATGTTTCCTAAACACGTCGTATACTGCCGTACATGCTGGCATGTAGGCCTTGAGTTAAGTTTGCAGTGTATCAAAGTAAAACAGTATCAAGTCTTNTATACTGCCGTACATGCTGGCATGTAGGCCTTGAGTTAAGTTTGCAGTGTATCAAAGTAAAACAGTATCAAGTCTGAACTTTGTATTCCGAGTAAATGTTTAAATTTGTGTCAGATAAATATTGTTTTTTTTTTTTTGTTTTGTACGTACTAAAGTAAGAACTGGCATATTAGCAACTTATTGACGTTTCCAGTAATTCCATGTTTTCAATTTAATGACGCACGAATAAAGTCATGATCATCATGGCAATATACATTTTATGTACGAAATNCATCATCATGGCAATATACATTTTATGTACGAAATGAGGATAAAACGATACATTAAGCAGGGTTTCAGTCAACCACGAACAGCGCACACCATAGACTAAATATGAGGTAGACAGATTTTCGCCTTCTGCATATATACCCATCATGCCTAGAACATTGTCAATTGAACTGTCAAAGTTACATTGTCAACAACTTTGAACGTCTTTCTTAACAATTAAATTTTTAACAGATAATCCATTTTATATATTAATGATATACTTTGATGTTCTAAATGCGTTAAAACTAGCTCAGAGAAAGTGTACAAACATATTCAAGCACATATTTACATTAGCAGTGTTCCTACCTCAAATCCTATCAACGTTGTTTTTTGATTGTGCTATTGGCTGAAGAACCGTACAGTGTTGGAACGCGGAGAGTGGCTACTGCGCAGCTCGTGTGAGCACTCTCCCTCATTTTCTCTTTACGACATACAAATGGTTATAGCGTTACCCTAGGCTGAACGTGGGCTGCGCACTGCAGATCCTGCCATCTCGTACCGTCCACCATCACNATGGTTATAGCGTTACCCTAGGCTGAACGTGGGCTGCGCACTGCAGATCCTGCCATCTCGTACCGTCCACCATCACAGCGCCTTGTCAGTCAAAAGAAGGGGCGAGCGCCATGACGCGAAGAAAAGAGGGAAATCGACAAAGGACGCGCGGAGTAGCAGAAGAGGTGGGGGGTGTGGGGCCTCCCTTCGTGTGATTGTCGGGCCGATGAAAGGAAATTAATTACGTCTCCTCCCAGCCCTCCCTTCCCCGCAGGCACCGCCGACACTCGTCCCTGGAGTCATCACCGCGGTCGGCTCCAACCGGGGGTGTGGGGGAGCAGATTTTCTCAGATGGATGCTGCTGGTTGCAGGGATGAGGGCACGTCTTGAAGGACTGCAGCACTTGGCAGTCATCCCGCGAGACAGGACGTGCAGCGACAAAGGCGACCGACTGGGACTCGTCCAGCAAAGAGATGGTTAGCAGCCTCCGTGAAAACTTTTGCAGCACGCAAGCAGCACATGGCTTTAATGCCGACTGAGGAACCAACATTGGTTAGGTGCTCAGACGCTACGCGCATTGAAAATAGATCCCCTCTGTCCACCCGTGCCTGGTTNAGGAACCAACATTGGTTAGGTGCTCAGACGCTACGCGCATTGAAAATAGATCCCCTCTGTCCACCCGTGCCTGGTATATTCAAAGGGGCCTCAACAATTTCCCGTTCTCTGGAGACATAGAAGGATTCAGAAATAAGGAATGAAACTCGCAACCCTTGATTCCATAGTGTTAGAATGCTGCTNCTCTGGAGACATAGAAGGATTCAGAAATAAGGAATGAAACTCGCAACCCTTGATTCCATAGTGTTAGAATGCTGCTAACTACTCTACTCTGTATTTACGTAAAACTTTGTTAAGTAAATATGAACAATTTTCACACATACAAGTTGAATAATTAACTTTACACAGACCAAATTTATATTAGTATTACAAGTCAACACTGGAATTTATGTGTATTGTTTAAAAGACTAGAATTTTAGAGTTTCAAACTCTAATATATATATATATTTTTTTATATTTTAGGTTTTGCAGGTTTACAGTCTAGAAACTATGTTTTCATATTACTAGTAATGCCACTCAATAATTTTTCTCAACACATGTATGATATAAAAAATGAAGTGAATTCGCATACGATATTTGCTACTTCATAACAAAATATAGTTGGCATGCCATAAATGGCTCATAAGCTCACTGCTAATGTTTTCTCGGTATTGAAGAACAGTTGGCGTACCGTTAATGGTCCCTAAGCTCGTTGCTATAATATCCCTAGTAGTAAGCAACAGTTGGCATACCATAAGTGGCCCATTAGCATGATACTTATACGTCCGCAGCAGTAACAGCATTCAATAAGAAGCCTACAAGCTTGTTGCTAATTTCCCCAACAATAAGCAACATTTTCACGGAGAATAAATTTGGTTCCATTCAACAAAATATTTGTTTGTATAGGGATGAAAATATATTTAGTTGCCCNTTTTCACGGAGAATAAATTTGGTTCCATTCAACAAAATATTTGTTTGTATAGGGATGAAAATATATTTAGTTGCCCCAAGAAAATATTTTGTTTGATAAATAAAAGCTGAAAACCAACAAAAATAATTTGGTTCATATAACCAAATATAAGTTTGAATTAACTAAATCTCTGTGTTGGACCATAAGAAATAGACCGCGAACAAAATTCGATAGCTTACGTTCAAATACGGATCAAGAATTTGTTTGTATTTGATTTGACAATTATGATAGTAACAGTGTTTTATAGTATATTCATTGATGCTTAACAATTATCTAACTGTCCTAATAANATTTGACAATTATGATAGTAACAGTGTTTTATAGTATATTCATTGATGCTTAACAATTATCTAACTGTCCTAATAAAATAATCTCAACAGGAAACTAAAATATCAAAGTTGTAAAACTTGCAATATTTATTTGCGCATGTTTTCGAGTATTTTAAGTGCATATGTGTTTTAAAACATTCCTATTTAACCAGTAGTTAGGGTCAAATTCTTTACGTTTTTCCAACCTTTGATAACAGTTGGCATGCCGAAATGGCTGTTAGCATTGTTAGCATTATATGTATCATCTGCTTGTGGGGCTCCTGTTAAATTCTATCAATAATTGTGATAGCATTAGTCCACATTAAAATTATATGAAAAAATACGTAAATTAACTTTTATTGGTATGACCTGATTGTCAAACATATATGAAACGCTGAGAGTCATATAGATAACCGTTTGCCACCATTGCCAACAGATGGCCAACAGTTAATGCTGCTTGCCGTTTACTGCCTGGGCGTACATCGTAAAAATAGCCGCACATAAAAGAAGATGCCGAAATGGAATGAGACTTGGCACAGGTAATATCAACGATGATTAATAAATGTTCACTACATGACGACCAAAACGCTATTTATTCCGGCAAAATTTAACACATGAAAAATAGATACACTATAACACCCACCTTCCCATCCTTTTGCGTGGATACATGCAGCGATACGATCTGGCGTCGAGTCACATAGACGACTATTGATATCGTGTGGAAGATCGTCTCATAGATGTGCCAACTGCTGCTGCAGATGCTGCAGACCCGATGATGGCCGAATCTGCTAACCATTGCGCTGTTTATTGAGGATAAAATATCCCAGGACACACGTTCGATAAAGAAATACAATTTCCTGAAATTCGGATAGTTTAATGGTGGGTTGGTACAACGCATCCTAAACGAGTTCGGCCCACAACCGCTATTATGCTACTCACGTAACACAGCTGTTTCCGTCATCGCTATCATTTACCACCATCAAATCTGCTGCATCACATCGACTGAAAATAAGCTGCAATATCTGAAGAATTTTTCGTTTTCGTAGAATAATTCGGTTGACAGTTTTAATAACGGCACGTTCCTTCTGTTTATCCTGTACCATAGGAAATATCTGAACATAAATTCACCAACAAAACTTTATAATCCATTAACCNGTTCCTTCTGTTTATCCTGTACCATAGGAAATATCTGAACATAAATTCACCAACAAAACTTTATAATCCATTAACAATTACTTACAACTTTTCTGAAGCCATGATTAAGTTCAAATTACAGGATAGTATTCCTCCACCTCATACAAAAAAAAAAGGCTTAACTGATTATAAAAAATTACACCAAAGGGACAACTCACAGCATTTTTGTGCACGCTATGTAATGATATATTGCGTAAAAAAATTTTCTTGCTAGGTATCACCAACACAGTTATTTTTTTCCATTTTTTGTTGATATAATTATAAATTAAATGCTATAATTTATAAATAACATGTAAGTATAATTACCACTTAAAATTGTTTTTGTGCTTTTATGTTAACAAATGTATATAACGCTTGTGATACACGGCATATTTAGGATACAACCAAACACGTCATTCGTAGGGTAATTTTAAAAAACTAAGACTTAAAAAGTGTGAAGAAACCGCGAATGGATAATATCCTTTCGGTCACAGTGTCACATATCTGGGACTCTTTAAAGGAAGGGGCTTTAATTGTATGCGGCAGTGGACAGCAGTCACTGAGGAAAGTCTGTTTTATGTGGCAGGTTTAATCTGTTGATACTATATTGCGTAGTCACATAAACAGCTTCCGCCAGTAACATGGCGCACAAACACATGTTTAAATAGCCCTCGATGCATGACAGAACGTCATACCTATATCAGTAAAATTCAGAACAAAATTTTGGGGAGTGCCTGTGTCGGAGACACTGCAATATATTTCTTGTGAATACATCGGCTTTATCGGGTAATATTTTTTTAGATATGTGGGGTTGTAATGAAGGTAACGAAATTAATTCCTAGATTTATGTATTAAATCGACAGACAGTAACGAAATCTTTCGTTTAGCACAAAAATCAGCGCGCTAGCACACGGGAGTCTCAAGATATTGACTGGCCCGAAATTTTCATCCACGCCCAAAATTGCCCTCACCCGCGCCACGCGCATGCACGGAGCCAAAACTGAAGACCATGCTCGCATTGTAGTCGTATAACCGACCGAACGCGATCACATTTATTTCAATCGTGATATTAGTCACGAAGTTATAGTGTCGGAATGGATCACCCTGCAAACGTTACATCGCCGTTTCCGTCCTGGTACCCCCATGAGTCGGTCTGATTTTAAAGACGTAATTACTTCAAAAATATGTTGATTGTAACCATACACTAAAGATGAGATAGGCAGATTTTTCGTCTTCTGAGCGTGTACCCAATGTGACGGGTCGTCAGTTGGGCGAGTGCTTTATCTGCATAGGGCCTTCTGTGCTGCTTGCCTAGTCTTTGGTTATTGCATATACATAGAACCTACACATATTGTTGCCTTGTATGTTCTTTGCAGTTTATAGAACAATATAATTTTGTAATATTTTGTTTATTGTAATATTTTATTATGGTACTATTTTATTATGTAATCAGCTGCTCATGTTTTTTATATATAATATATGAGAATATTTGTGTACAAATGTTTCTGGCAGTTGCTCTAATGGGTGATACTATTTTTAATGTTTGCCTCTCATCGCGCCACCCCCTGGGAAGCAGGATGTGTGTGACAAAGGAAATGGGAGTGGAGCGCAGAGTTTATGCAGCGGTGGTCACGGTGGAGAGGGAGAGAGCAAAATGTTTATTTGGGAAGAGATCTGTGTGAGAGCCCGAGCTATGGTCTGTCTTNTCACGGTGGAGAGGGAGAGAGCAAAATGTTTATTTGGGAAGAGATCTGTGTGAGAGCCCGAGCTATGGTCTGTCTTATATAAGTTGGCGAGATTTTGACAGTCAGTGAGTGGCAATTTGACTTATACGAAACAAACAACGTGCCATTTACAAAATTCTGTATCAGCTGATGCATGAACGAACAAAAATTTATATTACGTTGGCTATTTCTGAGTGCACTGCCGACGCACATCAGACAAGCAGAAAATACGCGGATAAGAAAGATTTCTTATATTAATAATACATTTTATTTTACGTGGTCATAAAACAGCGATTTTTAGTGTTACAAACTAAACTTCGTGCTAAAGTAGTAATGTATAGGTGTACAAAATGAAATGCACATTAAAACGACCCCTATTAAAATGAAACAACTTCAAACCTTGGGAGTTATTTTCACGTTGTATCCTCATTCTCCATCTATGCTTTTCATACACGCTTTATATTAATTCCAAAAGCCTACATAAATATCGCACGGTATTGTTCAATTATTTTTTCATATCATTTGACTAAATATATTTCAAACTCGTGTCGTTTCAAGTCAGTAATAGGAGAAAAGTCAACTTTTAAAAAGACGGGATCAGGAGGCAGGCCAAGTGCTGCCACCTGTTGAGAAACGCATTCGGCTCAGAGAAACGGATTCGGCTAACAAAAGCGTAGCGCCATGCCTTGCGCGCCATCTGTCTGTCTCCCGAAGCACTAACCAGCCAGGAAAATATAGCTTACTTGTGTAAAATAACAAATTTACGAACATATACCAATGGTTATATTTTCCCGCGATCTCTGTATAATTTTTAAAGAAACATGTATTTCCGTGTACAGCGAGTTTGTTTACTGGTAATTTCCTTTGGGCCAGTAATAGTTACGTCTACGTCCATTACACGCCATGTTGTTCTGCCGCCCGCTTTGCAAAGTCGTTAGTGAGTTGGCGAATGAAAGTTGGGCAATGAAAGTCCGTTGTTAAGCAAGTTCCCAAAAATATTATTATTTCAATTTTTAATGTATTAGCTGTAACGTCCAAATTATGATAAGAACTACAATTGGCCTCTCGTAAATGTTAACCCACATTCGCTGTCTCGGATAAATTAAAAAAGAGTTGGCAAATATAAAATTTTTTGCAAGTTTATATATTTTTACTTTTATAACCTACGAATTTTTTAGACAGAAATCAGTCTCTATAAATACCTTAAAGTTTGTTTAGCATTACAGTACAATGGTAAGTGGATTAGCTGACAGCGTGTTGATAAAATATACAGCCTCCACTTGACGCACCAGCTGATGGCGAAAGTACACATAAACGAAAAGTAAACATTTCGCGCTACTTTCGTCGAACTGTCGAAATCTCGCCAACTTACATGAGACAGGCAATACCGGTAGTTAGAATTGGGTTGNGCGCTACTTTCGTCGAACTGTCGAAATCTCGCCAACTTACATGAGACAGGCAATACCGGTAGTTAGAATTGGGTTGTGCTGTCGGCTGGATGGCGTTTTCTGCCGAAACGAAGATGGTTAGAATGATTGCTGGCCATTTTGAACGTGGCTTTTGTCTCCTACAATTTATGTGAATTTATCTTGCACGATTTGAAGACAGCGTAGATGTTTTACTTAGTGGTTTCTCCGGCGTAGGAAGAATGGTGCTTTATTCCTACTCTGCGGTGTGTCTCGCGGGATGAGAGGAAGTCGCCGAGCGCCGGCAGTGAACGTGGCATCCTGGCTGCAGGTGAGTCCACGTTTGCCTCCAGCCCGGGTCCTTCGGGGGTTNGAGCGCCGGCAGTGAACGTGGCATCCTGGCTGCAGGTGAGTCCACGTTTGCCTCCAGCCCGGGTCCTTCGGGGGTCGGTGCAATCAACGCGAGGTGGCGTGCTTGCCCACTTCAACCATATTACCGTGATCCTACACAAATTAGCCGTTCATACATGAGGTACTGTGATAACTCGACCTAAACTTTTTGGTGTGTGTAAAACGAAGTCGCAACTATCATAAAATCTAGAGCATGGAATTGTTGTACCATTTTATGAGCATGTAAATTTTGATATTTTGATAGCTTTATCGTCGTACACTAAATATACCTGAGTTATAACCTTGCCTGATTGCAAGAGATGTTATAAAATTATACTTTTTGATAGTTATTTGCAATATAATCATTTCGGTATCTGGAATTAATATTATTTGTAACTATGTCAATATTGTTAAATCCTTCCTTAATGTTGCAGCTGAGTAAATGTAAGCTCATTAAATTGTATAGTAATGAATGTGTTTTTGCTGCTTATGTTTCCAGCTGAGTAAATATAATTATGTTAATGTGCTCCCCCGACTCTGCAGTCATGCAGTTTGATAAATGTAAAATATATTTTATAGATTTCGAGCTTATATAATTAAAATGGCAATGAAAGTCGGAATTTGCTGCTTATGTTTGCAGCTAAGTAAATTTAATTGTGTTAATGTGCTCTCCTGGATCTGCGGTTGTGTCGTTTGATAAATGAAATATAAGTTTTACAGATATATTGGAAATTGAATTAATTATAGAGAATACATTTCTAATCAATGTTTCGCTAAATGAATTATTCTAGTCTGTTAACCAATTGCATTAGACTTGCATAATATGTTTTACCTTTTTCGGTGGTGAAAATAACATATATNATTCTAGTCTGTTAACCAATTGCATTAGACTTGCATAATATGTTTTACCTTTTTCGGTGGTGAAAATAACATATATACATATTTACTCAAGAAATCAAAGAAATTATATGATATATCTCTTTATAAATTTGTAATAAATTGTTTTGATTGAACTTTGTGCGCCTGTTTGTTGTACTAAAGGTTAACCATTCATGACATTTTTTTCTTCTTTAGTAGCCAGTTCTGGTTCGAAGCAAAACCTTCACCCATTTTTATTTATTTTTATTTTTGTATACTTATGTGTGGGATGAGTGAGGTAGTCTGAGGCTTCAGACAATGTTGTAGCACAAACATTAACGTACCCCACACTAGTACAACTGTCCCACTTACATGGCAACAGTGATGAAAATATTTGTTTATATTTAAATTTTCAAAAATTCAAAAAAAATAATTTTTAAAAATTTAATTTTATATAACTGTATTACAAATTGATTAGAGTATTTAAAGAAACATCTCAAAGCACTTGTTTACATATACAGGTTTCTAACATCAAATTCTTTTTGATAATCGAATCGGTAGGAAAGCAGTTCAATAATGGGACACGGATACCGGTTTTGCGCTGCTTGGATGATCATTCCACCGCATATTAACTCNAGGAAAGCAGTTCAATAATGGGACACGGATACCGGTTTTGCGCTGCTTGGATGATCATTCCACCGCATATTAACTCTATGGTTTCAACACCTAAGACGAAACATTTATGTGTGCCTGAAAGAGTTAATGTAGGAAAGACATATATAGTTTTCTCCCCCAGGTGAGAACAGTACAGTATATCAGTGAGAGGGCATTGAAGAAAAGAGTTCCAGCTTGTTGGCAAGGCAAAGGAACACTGTAAAAAAATTTTCTAGCTTTTACTTAGAAATTGTTTGTAATTTTACAAATGCTTGTAACAGTAACAAAATTTATCTTGTAAAACCACTCGTTTGTAAAACTACAAAGGCAGTATTTGTAATAGACATTAACAAATGTTTGTACAATACTGACCCCTATCCACGAGTTTCAGCAAAGTGGCGGACACTCAACAACGTAAAACTGTATATAGCTTATTGTGCAAAAACTATGGGTGATGTAAAGTGTATTTTCGTGCAAAAAGAAATGTATTGTAAGTCTGAATGACGTAAAACACTTCAAACAACTTAAATAATCATAATAAAACGCAATTTCAATAAAACGTGACAGTATTACTCATTAACTGTATTTTTTCCTAGCTACACAGAATAACTAAAATGAAATAATTGTATTCTTCTTACTCAAATAACCTCTTTAATATTTTTTAGGTACTTGCAGCTATATATACTATACTAGTAAGTACTAAGCTCGGAAACGAAGTTTGTATTGTGCTAATAATACAAGGGTTAATAATACAAGTCGTGTATGTTTTATTCCCGTGCTGACAAAGTGAACTTTTTTTTGTAAATTATATTTTGAATTTATTTTTGTTATTAGCTGTTTTTAATTAATCACATTTGTTTTCTAGAAGAAAAAAAAGAAAAAAATTTTTTACACTTCTCAATGATGTAGGAGTGAATACAAGGCAACAATTTGTAATATTACAAATATATACTTTGCAGATTTTACAAGAAACTGTTAATAGTATTACAAAGGATTATCTTGGCCCCTGGGTTTTTCCAAGAGATGTTCTCTTTAAAGAACAATAAAAGTTTTAGAGTGAAGCGACGTCACAAGTGTGGCCGGAGAGGCAAGGGTGTAAAGTACGGTGTCCTCGCCCGAGGCCGTTATGAGCGACAGCGACAGGCTGACCGCGGCTCGAAGGCAAAAAAACCCGCCCTGCAGCACCGGTCCACGTGGCTGCGTGAGGTCACTGCTGCGACCCCTTCACCGCGCTCAGGACTTGTGACCGACCATCGCGCCCTGGGGCGGTTGCCGCTCTGCGACTGCGTGCGACACCACGCCGCCTGCGGTCCCATCACTAAAGCCGTGCGATACCTCCGTGTATCGACAACGATACCTTGTGTTTTTAAAAATAATACTGCAGCGGCAATACGGTTCACAGTTCTGACAGAACTTCCCATGCTACAATATTAACCATGTTTCCTTACTGTCGATATGTATGCAGGATGTTAAAGTAAAAGCGTGCAAAATTTAAATTTGAAATAGTGGCAGCACGGAACGTTTTCAGATTGGGAACGTGTGGTCCGCGAACACAGCGAAAGAAGACGTGGGCGTTATCATGTCTGCGAGGTAAATACAGGTTATCCGGATTGGCGACGTGTATTGTTGACACTGCGTGTGTGTACACTATTGACAGGTAGTAGAGTAAAAGGACCTTTCCACTGACGGACCAGTGTTAATGTATCAGTTTGTACCTCACAAGAGTTGCTCAAAGAGACGGCCACCAGCCTCAACGCAAGCATGACAACGGTGTACGAGATTCTGCCACAACCGGTTCAAATATCCCACGCGTTTTGTGTCCGTCGTTGATACACGTACGTACTGTGGCAATGTAGGGACGACAGTCAACTTCTGAATGGTAGGTGAACCACACACACTCACACCATGGGTAGTCCACGTGTGTGAGTGAATATATAAAGCCGGCTCTTATCTTTGAGGTCTTCAAAGCCGATGAGGGTGATTGAGATGATTATGGAAATGCGTCGGAATGAAGGGGATGGGNCACAGTCAACTTCTGAATGGTAGGTGAACCACACACACACACACCATGGGTAGTCCACGTGTGTGAGTGAATATATAAAGCCGGCTCTTATCTTTGAGGTCTTCAAAGCCGATGAGGGTGATTGAGATGATTATGGAAATGCGTCGGAATGAAGGGGATGGGGGAAACGGGAGATCCCCGAGAAAATCCGCTGACCAGCGGCATCGTCCGGCACGATTCCCGAATGCGAAAATCCGGGAGTGACCCGGCCGGGGATTGAACCCGGCTCGCCTTGCTGGGAGGCAAGCAGGCTAACCGCTCAGCCACCGCGGCCCCGGGTAGTCCACGTGTTAACGCTCATATCTTCTTTTGCTATCCTCGTGGACCAAACGCTCCCAGTCNTCACGGTGGAGAGGGAGAGAGCAAAATGTTTATTTGGGAAGAGATCTGTGTGAGAGCCCGAGCTATGGTCTGTCTCATATAAGTTGGCGAGATTTTGACAGTCAGTGAGTGGCAATTTGACTTATACGAAACAAACAACGTGCCATTTACAAAATTCTGTATCAGCTGATGCATGAACGAACAAAAATTTATATTACGTTGGCTATTCCTGAGTGCACTGCCGACGCACATCAGACAAGCAGAAAATACGCGGATAAGAAAGATTTCTTATATTAATAATACATTTTATTTTACGTGGTCATAAAACAGCGATTTTTAGTGTTACAAACTAAACTTCGTGCTAAAGTAGTAATGTACAGGTGTACAAAATGAAATGCACATTAAAACGACCCGTATTAAAATGAAACAACTTCAAACCTTGGGAGTTATTTTCACGTTGTATCCCCATTCTCCATCCATGCTTTTCATACACGCTTTATATTAATTCCAAAAGCCTACATAAATATCGCACGGTATTGTTCAATTATTTTTTCATATCATTTGACTAAATATATTTCAAACTCGTGTCGTTTCAAGTCAGTAATAGGAGAAAAGTCAACTTTTAAAAAGATGGGATCAGGAGGCAGGCCAAGTGCTGCCACCTGTTGAGAAACGCATTCGGCTCAGAGAAACGGATTCGGCTAACAAAAGCGTAGCGCCATGCCTTGCGCGCGATCTGTCTGTCTCCCGAAGCACTAACCAGCCAGGAAAATATAGCTTACTTGTGTAAAATAACAAATTTACGAACATATACCAATGGTTATATTTTCCCGCGATCTCTGTATAATTTTTAAAGAAACATGTATTTCCGTGTACAGCGAGTTTGTTTACTGGTAATTTCCTTTGGGCCAGTAATCGTTACGTCTACGTCCATTACACGCCATGTTGTTCTGCCGCCCGCTTTGCAAAGTCGTTAGTGAGTTGGCGAATGAAAGTTGGGCAATGAAAGTCCGTTGTTAAGCAAGTTCCCAAAAATATTATTATTTCAATTTTTAATGTATTAGCTGTAACGTCCAAATTATGATAAGAACTACAATTGGCCTCTCGTAAATGTTAACCCACATTCGCTGTTTCGGATAAATTAAANGCCCACATTCGCTGTCTCGGATAAATTAAAAAAGAGTTGGCAAATATAAAATTTTTTGCAAGTTTGTATATTTTTACTTTTATAACCTACGAATTTTTTAGACAGAAATCAGTCTCTATAAATACCTTAAAGTTTGTTTAGCATTACAGTACAATGGTAAGTGGATTAGCTGACAGCGTGTTGATAAAATATACAGCCTCCACTTGACGCACCAGCTGATGGCGAAAGTACACATAAACGAAAAGTAAACATTTGGCGCTACTTTCGTCGAACTGTCGAAATCTCGCCAACTTACATGAGACAGGCAATACCGGTAGTTAGAATTGGGTTGTGCTGTCGGCTGGATGGCGTTTTCTGCCGAAACGAAGATGGTTAGAATGATTGCTGGCCATTTTGAACGTGGCTTTTGTCTCCTACAATTTATGTGAATTTATCTTGCACGATTTGAAGACAGCGTAGATGTTTTACTTAGTGGTTTCTCCGGCGTAGGAAGAATGGTGCTTTATTCCTACTCTGCGGTGTGTCTCGCGGGATGAGAGGAAGTCGCCGAGCGCCGGCAGTGAACGTGGCATCCTGGCTGCAGGTGAGTCCACGTTTGCCTCCAGCCCGGGTCCTTCGGGGGTTGGTGCAATCAACGCGAGGTGGCGTGCTTGCCCACTTCAACCATATCACCGTGATCCTACACAAATTAGCCGTTCATACATGAGGTACTGTGATAACTCGACCTAAACTTTTTGGTGTGTGTAAAATGAAGTCGCAACTATCATAAAATCTAGAGCATGGAATTGTTGTACCATTTTATGAGAATGTAAATTTTGATATTTTGATAGCTTTATCGTCGTACACTAAATATATCTGAGTTATAACCTTGCCTGATTGCAAGAGATGTTATAAAATTATACTTTTTGATAGTTATTTGCAATATAATCATTTCGGTATCTGGAATTAATATTATTTGTAACTATGTCAATATTGTTAAATCCTTCCTTAATGTTGCAGCTAAGTAAATGTAAGCTCATTAAATTGTATAGTAATGAATGTGTTTTTGCTGCTTATGTTTCCAGCTGAGTAAATATAATTATGTTAATGTGCTCCCCGACTCTGCAGTTATGCAGTTTGATAAATGTAAAATAGATTTTATAGATTTCGAGCTTATATATTTAAAATGGCAATGAAAGTCGGAATTTGCTGCTTATGTTTGCAGCGAAGTAAATTTAATTGTGTTAATGTGCTCTCCTGGTTCTGCGGTTGTGTCGTTTGATAAATGAAATATAAATTTTACAGATATATTGGAAATTGAATTAATTATAGAGAATACATTTCTAATCAATGTGTCGCTAAATGAATGATTCTAGTCTGTTAACCAATTGCATTAGACTTGCATAATATGTTTTACCTTTTTCGGTGGTGAAAATAACATATATACATATTTACTCAAGAAATCAAAGAAATTATATGATATATCTCTTTATAAATTTGTAATAAATTGTTTTGATTGAACTTTGTGCGCCTGTTTGTTGTACTAAAGGTTAACCATTCATGACATTTTTTTCTTCTTTAGTAGCCAGTTCTGGTTCGAAGCAAAACCTTCACCCATTTTTATTTATTTTTATTTTTGTATACTTATGTGTGGGATGAGTGAGGTAGTCTGAGGCTTCAGACAATGTTGTAGCACAAACATTAACGTACCCCACACTAGTACAACTGTCCCACTTACATGGCAACAGTGATGAAAATATTTGTTTATATTTAAATTTTCAAAAATTCAAAAAAAATTATTTTTAAAAATTTAATTTTATATAACTGTATTACAAATTGATTAGAGTATTTAAAGAAACATCTCAAAGCACTTGTTTACATATACAGGTTTCTAACATCAAATTCTTTTTGATAATCGAATCGGTAGGAAAGCAGTTCAATAATGGGACACGGATACCGGTTTTGCGCTGCTTGGATGATCATTCCACCGCATATTAACTCCATGGTTTCAACACCTACGACGAAACATTTATGTGTGCCTGAAAGAGTTAATGTAGGAAAGACATATATAGTTTTCTCCCCCAGGTGAGAACAGTACAGTATATCAGTGAGAGGGCATTGAAGAAAAGAGTTCCAGCTTGTTGGCAAGGCAAAGGAACACTGTAAAAAAATTGTCTAGCTTTTACATAGAAATTGTTTGTAATTTTACAAATGCTTGTAACAGTACCAAAATTTCTCTTGTAAAACCACTCGTTTGCAAAACTACAAAGGCAGTATTTGTAATAGACATTAACAAATGTTTGTACAATACTGACCCCTATCCACGAGTTTCAGCAAAGTGGCGGACACTCAACAACGTAAAACTGTATATAGCTTATTGTGCAAAAACTATGGGTGATGTAAAGTGTATTTTCGTGCAAAAAGAAATGTATTGTAAGTCTGAATGACGTAAAACACTTCAAACAACTTAAATAATCATAATAAAACGCAATTTCAATAAAACGTGACAGTATTACTCATTAACTGTATTTTTTCCTAGCTACACACAGAATAACTAAAATGAAATAATTGTATTCTTCTTACTCAAATAACCTCTTTAATATTTTTTAGGTACTTGCAGCTATATATACTATACAAGTAAGTACTAAGCTCGTAAGCGAAGTTGGTATTGTGCTAATAATACAAGGGCTAATAAAACAAGGCCTGTATGTTTTATCCCCGTGCTGACAAAGTGAATTTGTTTTTTGTAAATCATATTTTGAAATTTTTTTTTTGTGTTATTCACTGTTTTTAATTAATCACATTTGTTTTCTAGAAGAAAAAAGAAAAACAAATGGTACACTTCTCAATGATGTAAGAGTGAATACAAGGCGACAATTTGTAATATTTAAAATATATGCTTTGCAGATTTGACAAGAAAACTGTTCGTAGTTTTACAAAGGATTATCTTGGCCCCTGGGTTTCCAAGAGATGTTCTCTTTAAAGAACAATAAAAGTTTTAGAGTGAAGCGACGTCACAGGTGTGGGCGGAGAGGCAAGGGTGTAAAGTACGGTGTCCTCGCTCGAGGCCGTTATGAGCGACAGCGACAGGCTGACCGCGGCTCGAAGGCAAAAAAACCCGCCCTGCAGCACCGGTCCACGTGGCTGCGTGAGGTCACTGCTGCGACCCCTTCACCGCGCTCAGGACTTGTGACCGACCATCGCGCCCTGGGGCGGTTGCCGCTCTGCGACTGCGTGCGACACCACGCCGCCTGCGGTCCCATCACTAAAGCCGTGCGATACCTCCGTGTATCGACAACGATACCTTGTGTTTTTTAAAATAATACTGCAGCGGCAATACGGTTCACAGTTCTGACAGAACTTCCCATGCTACAATATTAACCATGTTTCCTTACTGTCGATATGTATGCAGGATGTTAAAGTAAAAGCGTGCAAAATATAAATTTGAAATAGTAGCAGCACGGAACGTTTTCAGATTTTAAACGTGTGGTCCGCGAACACAGCGAAAGAAGACGTGGGCGTTATCATGTCTGCGACGTAAATGCAGGTTATCCGGATTGGCGACGTGTATTGTTGACACTGGGTGTGTGTACACTATTGACAGGTAGTACAGTAAAAGAACCTTTCCACTGACGGACCAGTGTTAATGTATCAGTTTGTACCTCACAAGAGTTGCTCAAAGAGACGGCCACCAGCNACCTTTCCACTGACGGACCAGTGTTAATGTATCAGTTTGTACCTCACAAGAGTTGCTCAAAGAGACGGCCACCAGCCTCAACGCAAGCATGACAACGGTGTACGAGATTCTGCCACAACCGGTTCAAATATCCCACGCGTTTTGTGTCCGTCGTTGATACACGTACGTACTGTGGCAATGTAGGGACGNCCACAACCGGTTCAAATATCCCACGCGTTTTGTGTCCGTCGTTGATACACGTACGTACTGTGGCAATGTAGGGACGACAGTCAACTTCTGAATGGTAGGTGAACCACACACACTCACACCATGGGTAGTCCACGTGTGTGAGTGAATATATAAAGCCGGCTCTTATCTTTGAGGTCTTCAAAGCCGATGAGGGTGATTGAGATGATTATGGAAATGCGTCGGAATGAAGGGGATGGGGGAAACGGGAGATCCCCGAGAAAATCCACTGACCAGCGGCATCGTCCGGCACGATTCCCGAATGCGAAAATCCGGTAGTGACCCGGCCGGGGATTGAACCCGGCTCGCCTTGGTGGGAGGCAAGCAGGCTAACCGCTCAGCAACCGCGGCCCCGGGTAGTCCACGTGTTAACGCTCATATCTTCTTTTGCTATCCTCGTGGACCAAACGCTCCCAGTCNACCGCGGCCCCGGGTAGTCCACGTGTTAACGCTCATATCTTCTTTTGCTATCCTCGTGGACCAAACGCTCCCAGTCTCTAAACATTACATGGTGCTTCCCATATTCCTAGTTTTAATTTTGAACGCCTTTATTGATACACCCGCAGTGTTCCAATATTATTTTCCACTATTGTGGTTTTGTAAATTAATGTTTGTGACTAAAAGAAAAAACAATATGCCATTCATAGTAGGTTTTCAAAACCCAATTGGCTAATCTCGTACACTTACAAAACTTATTTCGTTATTATCGGTTTCTAAGCATTAATCTTTGTGATGCTTTTTAGCTGCACACATTCATATTTCTTGAAACTCTTCTTTAACCAATACTTTAAAAAGACAAAAATTATTTTATAGCATACACAAAAACACAACAAATTAAGCTTTCTTAATAATCAATCAACATCTTTAAATTAGTTTTTAAGACATAGTTTTATAAAACCTATTAATAAGAGTTTATTATATATTATATATATAAATAATAATATGTAATAGNTTTAAGACATAGTTTTATAAAACCTATTAATAAGAGTTTATTATATATTATATATATAAATAATAATATGTAATAATAATTTGATGTATTATAGATATTTACCAATAAAATATTGTTAATAATAATTAAATATTTTATACAAATTGTATTCAGTTTATATAATACCCTTGCTTTTTCATTTTATTTCCATTTATGTGAAAAAAGTAAGGGATTGATTGTATATAACAATTTATATTCAATTTAATTATTTTATATTACGTTAGTATTATTTAATACCTATGTATTATAATATAAACAATTAATGTAACAATATTTGTTTATTTATTATTATTAATTTATTATAATCATATAAAATAAATATTATGTTATTTCTATTAAAATCTTATTATATTTTATTGTTTAATATTAACGATTATTATATTAAATTCAGTTAAAGATATAATTATAAGACTTCATTATACTTGAAACATCATATTTATAAGAAAACCTCACCTAAAATAAAAATTTCTCTTTATAAAATCACGTTTTTTCCTTCTTATTTCACATTTTAAATTTGGTAAACGCAATTATATATTAATTTTTTACTAAAATTAAATACTTAATTTACATAATATTATCACTAATAAATGATACATTGACCCGGTGCCTAACTGCACTCTCAGGATGTAATTTTTTTAAATTAACATAATTGTATATGAGAACTGAGAAAGCGCGAATTATAATGTTTCCCCCCCAAACGTCCATGGTAGCTTTCCTACTTTGCTCATAGGAAATCGCAAAACGCGTAGTTAAGTTCCCAGCTGTCCATAGTAATATTCCTGCATTCGCAGCCTGATGTGTGTTACATTTGTCATGCTATGAATAGGTTAGAAACTTCAATTGCAGTTAAGAAATAACACAGAACAAATATTTTACTGGATAATTTTAATAATTATTATTTATTAATTCACGTTTATTTGCATTAAACATAACTACGCACCACTTCTTTCCCGTTTCAAGTTTCCAGGTACTCTCAAATACGTTCTTTTTTTTCTCCCCGAACTCATCGCATTATATGCAAACATAATTAACTTTACTTTACCTTTTAACTTTTCTTACAGTCTATTACTTTACCCTTTCCGTGAGTAACAATGACAAGGAAGGGAAATCATATTTTAAAAATGCATATAACGAACCTCGTTTTTCTTGCAGAATGATTAAGTATGAAAACGCACAGTAAAGCAACTCGAAAGTAGCCCTGCACACAAAAAAGTTTTTTCATAAACCTCTTAAGCATTAGTTAAATNTTTAAGACATAGTTTTATAAAACCTATTAATAAGAGTTTATTATATATTATATATATAAATAATAATATGTAATAGTAATTTGACGTATTATAGATATTTACCAATAAAATATTGTTAATAATAATTAAATATTTTATACAATATGTGTTCAGTTTATATAATACCCTTGCTTTTTCATTTTATTTCCATTTATGTGAAAAAAGTAAGGGATTGATTGTATATAACAATTTATATTCAATTTAATTATTTTATATTACGTTAGTATTATTTAATACCTAATTATTATAATATAAACAATTAATGTAACAATATTTGTTTATTTATTATTATTAATTTATTATAATCATATAAAATAAATATTATGTTATTTCCATTAAAATCTTATTATATTTTATTGTTTAATATAAACGATTATTATATTAAATTCAGTTAAAGATATAATTATAAGACTTCATTATACTTGAAACACCATATTTATAAGAAAACCTCACCTAAAATAAAAATTTCTCTTTATAAAATCACGATTTTTCCTTCTTATTCCACATTTTAAATTTGGTAAACGCAATTATATATTAATTTTTTACTAAAATTAAATACTTAATTTACATAATATTATCACTAATAAATGATACATTGACCCAGTGCCTAACTGCACTCTCAGGATGTAATTATTTTAAATTAACATAATTGTATATGAGAACTGAGAAAGCGCGAATTATAATGTTTCCCCCCCAAACGTCCATGGTAGCTTTCCTACTTTGCTCATAGGAAATCGCAAAACGCGTAGTTAAGTTCCCAGCTGTCCATAGTAATATTCCTGCATTCGCAGCCTGATGTGTGTTACATTTGTCATGCTATGAATAGGTTAGAAACTTCAATTGCAGTTAAGAAATAACACAGAACAAATATTTTACTGGATAATTTTAATAATTATTATTTATTAATTCACGTTTATTTGCATTAAACATAACTACGCACCACTTCTTTCCCGTTTCAAGTTTCCAGGTACTCTCAAATACGTTCTTTTTTTTCTCCCCGAACTCATCGCATTATATGCAAACATAATTAACTTTACTTTACCTTTTAACTTTTTTTACAGTCTATTACTTTACCCTTTCCGTGAGTAACAATGACAAGGAAGGGAAATCATATTTTAAAAATGCATATAACGAACCTCGTTTTTCTTGCAGAATGATTAAGTATGAAAGCGCACAGTAAAGCAACTCGAAAGTAGCCCTGCACACAAAAAAGTTTTTTCATAAACCTCTTAAGCATTAGTTAAATNCGCACAGTAAAGCAACTCGAAAGTAGCCCTGCACACAAAAAAGTTTTTTCATAAACCTCTTAAGCATTAGTTAAATTCCAAAATTGAGAATTATTAACTGATAGCGTTTTTAAATATTGAGTCAGAAATAGTAGTTAAGAATTCGTCTTTGCATCCATATTATAATTTCCGAATTATTACCACTATTAACGTGAGGGATTCATTATGCAATGCTCTATTGTAAAATGATCAAAATATGTTTTTTTATCTAATTACATGTTTTCCTAATTGTATAACAACTTCATTGTTTGTGTAATGTATTTAGATTGAAAGGTAATATCAAAGAGCATCTTCAAAGTTTTTCTCATTTTCTTAATTTTATAAACTGAAACCAAACATTTAACGTATTTCTTTGTGAAGAGACGTCAGAAAAAGAGTCCAAAAATAACATTACGTGAAAAAACTTAGGAATCTATCAGAAATTATCAACAACTCATACATCTAAACACGATCTCCTGAACGCATGGTACCAGGAAAGAAGTCTTGCACACTCATTGGCACTTTCTTCTACGTAGTAACCGGCATATGCGTTTGGCTTCTGTGAGACTATTGTTTCCTGTCTGATATTAAGAAACACCCCCGTTGCCACAGTGGTTAGCATTATTTCCCCGTTCTATCACATAATCGATCAGAAGTCTGGAGGCAATCAAGGGTATGTCAAAGCAAGCTGTCTCCTCGATAGGCTTCCGCATTGAAAGGAAATATTGAAACCGTACTAACAAAATGTTTCTTAAATTATTAGGAGGCACGCTACCCTGCTTATATCCTATGTAGATATAGGGCATATCATTTGAGTTAACAATTGCATTAATTACGTTACATAAAGGCGGTATAAATACTAAACTCTTGAATTCACGGATGTTTAATGTATCGTTTACGAAACTGAGCACAGNTTACATAAAGGCGGTATAAATACTAAACTCTTGAATTCACGGATGTTTAATGTATCGTTTACGAAACTGAGCACACTACTGAAAATTAAAGAAATGTTTCTGGAACATATTGAATTTAATACTGAATAGCTTCCTGTCATTTAAGAAAAAATTGCAATGCGATATTGCTTCAGTTTAGATTCTAAATTTCAAAATATTTTTCCCTAGTAGGTATGACGTTGTAAGAAACCTTTTTTCTCACCTTTCGTTTTTCTACTTCAAAGTACATTAACATAGCGTTCGAGTGAAATNGACGTTGTAAGAAACCTTTTTTCTCACCTTTCGTTTTTCTACTTCAAAGTACATTAACATAGCGTTCGAGTGAAATTCGTTGTAATCCGACACCTACTTAGCGCAGCCAAACTAATATGCGGTAATGGGGGAGAACGCAATATTAATACGCGCGCATCGTGCAAAGGAATAATTAAAGAAACGAAGCGCCGGAAATTAAAATACTGTTACGGCGTCGTTCCCGCCGTTAAGAGCGGGTCACGTCGGACTGTGTGGAAAAAAATAACCATAAAAGGTAACGGGCAGGGCGCAGGAGTGTTAAAAACCTTTACTTCTGGCGACAAGGTTCACCCCTTTGGCCAGTTGGTGGGATCCACCTTAATCTGCGGATTAGCAGCTGCATCCCCTTCCCCCACCAAAATCCAGAAACACCACCTCGGAGCCAACAAAGGACACAGAAGAGAGAATGGTTGGAGTAGGTGTCGCGATCCCACGGTTCAGCTTACAATAACTTCCTTTTAAAATCACGCAGAATGCCATTTTCGGAGCCCTTGCTCCCAGCACTCGCAATGCTAACAACCCCACGACGCTGCCCAGCCTTCAAACAAACTCCCCTCCCCCAGACTCCTTTTGTCGGAAAATCTCTAATATCCCCTAGAAGATCACAATGGCCGGCCGCCGCAATGCGGCCGCGTTGGAATTCCACGAAATTAGGATGACCAGCGTCCTGAAATAAGGGTGCGTGCGCTCTGCGGCCCCGAATAGACTTTCGCGGTATTTACACATTGCTTTGAGCGAGAGGGAAGATAGCGCCCTCATCCCCCACCATCCCACAATCACCNTAGAAGATCACAATGGCCGGCCGCCGCAATGCGGCCGCGTTGGAATTCCACGAAATTAGGATGACCAGCGTCCTGAAATAAGGGTGCGTGCGCTCTGCGGCCCCGAATAGACTTTCGCGGTATTTACACATTGCTTTGAGCGAGAGGGAAGATAGCGCCCTCATCCCCCACCATCCCACAATCACCCTCTGTTTGCACCTTCCGAGGGTTACCGTCCAATCAGTGCCGAAACAATCATATCTGCAGATCGCTTAGATGCCGGTGGCGGGCAACGAACCGCTTTGGAACGAAACCGGCTCAAGGGAATATGTGAGGGTGTACAGACGGAACAGTCGTTCACGCGCTGTTGTACTGCAGTATTAGTGAGTGAGTAAAAAGATTTGGTCGGCTCCTAACATCGAGGTCTTGAGAAACGTTGAGGGTGAAGCGAGGTGAGTATGGAGCAGTGCCGGAATGAAAGGGTATGGGGAATGGGAGATCCTCGGGAAAACCCGCTGACCAGCGGCATCGCCAAGCACGATTCCCACATGCGTATATCCGGGAGCGACTCCGCCGGGAATCGAACCCGGTCCACCAAGGTGGGCAGTGCTAAGGTCTACACTGTTAAAATTATCCGTTGGCTATATTCGTGGAAATCTGTAATAAAATACGTGATGACGTAAACAGGAACTGAGATTCGCACATACAAAAATACTGAACCTTTCCGTGTTTCCAACAGCTTCGGGTTTCTGGAACGAACATTACCGAGTCCACACGAAGCGTTCTTCGTTGCTGTAACAAGAATATTATCGTTCCCGCTGCAGTTTGGTTTTTTCACGCCACTTAATACCCTGTCACACTGCTAGATTTTTCTGTCAAACGGCTTCCAATAAGTTTGGTCAAATAAAGTTGGACAGTTGCGACGTAATCGAAAACGTGTTATACGCAGCCATATATGTTTGAAAAAGTTGGATGGCTTCAGTTTCCATCAAATGGGTATCATGAAACTTTAAAATAATGAACAATTGCTGGAAACGAAATATGCTATGAAGATAATAAGTTTATGTACAAGATGTCCATGATCATAAATTCTATTTTAAGTGAATATTGCTCACAATATTTAAAAACAAGAATAAAAGTCACAGGCATTAAATATCATTGTGCAGGAAACATCTCTGATAAATAAAAGACTGAATTCAGTAAAGAAGTAAAAATAAACCACAGCTTCCTTCGTGGCATTTCTTCCTGTTAATGGACTGCATGGAAACAATAAAACAATAAAACTTTCACATTATATTATCCCAGTAAAGAATTTGATGGTATGACACATTTTTGAACATATTAAAGATTATTTGACAAAATTTATTGGAAGGAAAATTTTTATGTCAGTATTTCGTCTTCAAATGTTGTCAAATATATTATTTGAAGGCGAAAATTTTACAGTGTGACAGGGGCTTTAGACTTATCCTTTCAATCACCAAGATGTAGTGCTAGCCATCCGAAACAGCTAACACAACTACGAACACTTCAACATTAGTAGAAACCGAAAAACCTGCATCACTTCACATTCTCTCTATTATGTAACACTCTTGCACTGCATTGGGATGTGGTAGCTTAGTGGTAAGAGACGTAGACTGTTAGCTTTGGAATCCTGTTAAAATACCGCTTTCAGACAAACTGATTTAAGTATTTAAAATTAATTTTTTTGTTAACATGTAACCCATGTAACAAAAATGAATTTATTTTCCGTAATTTCCTTTTATATGCTGCAAAGACACACGTACCTGGTAGGACATTAACGAAGGCGTTTCGTAAATTCACGGAAAGTTCTGTGAAATGTACGGAAAGTTCTGTGAAATGTACAGAAAGTCCATTATTTACAAAATAACGACGTATCGGTAACGTTACTAAGATTGCTAAATATAATTTTATCAAAAATGGTATTATGATGAGTCTGGGGCATCGGCGTCTGGCGCAGGAGCTAGGAGCCGGGCGCCATCTTCTGGCGTAGGAGCTAGGCTCCAGCCGCCATATTGGATCCATGTGATATTGACCTTGACCTTTGATTTTGACTTTTGACCCTTGACCTTTAACTTCAAAAATCCAAACAAATGCAAAAAATTAAAATAAAATTTTTTGAAAATTTTTTTTTCATATTATTTAAAAATTATTAAAAAAATTTAATAAAAATATTAAATTACCGGAGTTTCCCCCACCCTCATACAACTAAATTCATTCTGCCATTTTGGTAGGTGCAGTACACCATCTTGGTAAGCATCACAGCCTCTTCCGCTTTTTGATCGGTGCAGTTCGCTATCTTGGTAGGTGCAGTCCGCCATCTTGGTAGGTGCAGTTCGCTATCTTGGTAGGCATCACAACCACTGTCCGCCATTTGTTTNTCCGCCATCGTGGTAGGTGCAGTTCGCCATCTTGGTAGGCATCACAACCACTGTCCGCCATTTGTTTTTGGTTGTCATTTGTTTATACATTACTGGAGTTTGTCTCTCACCTTCGTTCGACCACNCAACCGCCATCTTGGTTTTTTCATTTGTCATTTGTTTTACATTGCTCGTGCTCTCTCCAGCACCGCACCCATCAGACGACTTACTCCCTCCACTCTCCCCTTCCAATATAATTAAATGGCCAATGGCCCCACCACCGATTCTCATTGGATAATTGCCTACCCGCTTCCAATATATTTAATTGCTTACCAATGTTTCTCATTGGCTAATTACTCGGGTGATTTCCGACACCTTCGTTCGACCAATAAGTCGGTTCCCCTCCAACCCCTTCCTTTATGTATAATTACTCCGCCAATGTTACTCATTGGCTAATTGTTCATGCGATTTCGGAAACATTAGTTTCGACCAATCAGCAGCCTACTTTAGTAGCGAGGGTAGAATAGTTTTTACCCTTAAAAACTCTTTGTGAGACGCAGACCGAGCTCCCTCGGGAAAACACTAATTTTTCTCGCTCTTAGAAAAGTATGCGTGTTGTCCGAGCGGCTATAAAATCCTTTCGGCCATTTTGGCATTTGGAAGGGTGCGCTCAGTTAGTGCCTTGGAAAACAGGACGAGTTAGCATACCTGCAAAAGAATTTCTCCTGGTCTACGCACCTTACAAAATATCCACCATATTTAATTATTCGCCATACTACCTACAGCAGGACGATGACATACCTGACTGCCTCCCGTGCAAGGAGTGTTTCGAGGGCTTCACCACCTCAGTTCCCGACACGCCGCATCGCAGGGGTTCGTGTAAGGCCTGCCGAGCAGACCTGGCGATGTTTGCGCCCGTAGAGGATATTACAAATTATATGTTTACGTTAAATAAAACTTTTAGCAGGGTTTTTACGCCAAAATGTCTTTCTCGGTGATCCAAGAGTCATCAAGTTTGGAGTGTCCCAGCCACCGCACATACAAGCTACCATTACGTCGTTTCAGCACCTTCTCCACCAAATACACGTCTGGAAACTGGGTAGGGTATGCGTGTAGTATATCCATCTCCTTGTATAACTCTGCAGACCAGTTCTGATGGAAGTCTTTGTGGAAAACTCCCAATTTTTTTAATCCGCACCAAGCCACCGATATTGGCTTTAGACTNAATTTTTTTAATCCGCACCAAGCCACCGATATTGGCTTTAGACTTGCATGGATCCCTCATCTTTGGAATAGGATACACTGTCCAAACCATGGAGTCGTTTTTCTCGTATTTAGCCTTCATTCGAGTGGTAGAATGAACGGTAGAATTGTACTCGGGAACGAGTTTTGGGAGTATACCCAACCACTTGTAGCTTCTGTTCGCCGTGAAAAGTCTCCACCATTTAGCTTTGAGCATCCTGTGAAAACGCTCGACGATGCTGGCCTCGAGCCCAGAGTATGTAGAATATTGATTTCTGCCATACTTTTTAATCAGTGGACGAAAANCTCGACGATGCTGGCCTCGAGCCCAGAGTATGTAGAATATTGATTTCTGCCATACTTTTTAATCAGTGGACGAAAAGTTGCATTATAATATTCTTTACCATCGTCGGTGTGGAGATTTTTCACTATTCGACCTTCTTGCAACACATCCGTCACATCTTTCGTGACGTCACGCACATTCTTCGACTAAAGTAGCTTGGCCCAGGCATACTTTGACAAAGTATCGATTGCAGTCAAAATGTAGTTGTGACCTTTCTTCACACGTGCAAAATATTGCATTTCGATCAGGTCAGGTTGGAAAGTATCGTCCAGCCCTTTCATGACGTATTTTCTGTATGAGTAATTTACTCTAGCATATTTGTGCAGCTCATCAGCAACTACATATTTGCAGTAAATTCGAGTCGAGGCAAGGTCGACCCTCTTCCTACGACCAATGAAATTCACGCCCCTGACTGCTCCACCCAGGTGTGTGTACGTCGGCGAAATAATACCAGTGAGGCTTCGACTCAAACGGCCCCAACCAAACGTCTAAGGTCGTTGTGCAGTCACCGTGTTGTCACCAGGATGCATAAAAATTCTGGGAAACCTGCATCGAACTGTGAAGCATGCACATGCAAACGTCCACGTGTGACGTCACCTGCTGCCGCCAACATGGGTTCATCCACGACCGACCTTAACTTGGAAGAAGGTACATTAAACATTATCATTCTAGTGCGTCAGATCGAACGTCAATGACTGCTAATATTTTTTTACGAACATGATTTGGCTAGAATATTCAATTTTTAAAGGTTTTCGAATATCATGTTATTTTATTTTAAATTTGTGTGTAAAACATACCTGCATATAGCACGAAATATCTGTGTATTTATTTTTTAAACCTTTTTTTTTTTAACAATAACGTTTAATTTTTTTTATAAATAAATAAAGTGTGGAAAAAAGAAATATCAGTGAAAATTTTATTTAAAGTATTGGCTCTCGGGAACATTCAGTACCGAAGGACCACGGGTGACTCTTGCCACGAACGTATACAAATTTTGAACGGGCGAAGGAAACAGGAAAAGCTTGCGCGGAGTATTTTTAATGTCCGTTCGAACGTACCCTGTCACATGCGCGCCGCAAGCCGATCAAAATATTGCCATACTGATTTCAATGCGCGTTTCTTGGCAGCTAGTTCCGTTTCCAATCTCATGCATGATAGCTGTTCTCCCAGAGCGAAATAAAAGCTGATGACAAGTGCAGTTCCACTGGTATCCTCCCCAAGCCGATCCTGGCAGCTGTAACGTAGCTCTTTAGGCCGGGAAAAACTTCCACTACATTTATTANTTATTGGCCATTAACAGAATTTTTTTGATAAAATTTAAATACTTTAAAGGTAAGTATATATGATTAAAAAAAATAATCTTATCTTTTATAAGGGACCTGCCAACCTAGTAATACAATTTACTATACATATATATATTTTTTTTAATTCGCAGGCTTACAGACAAATGACGCAGGGGAGGCAGGCTGTGGTGAGTTTATGCAGAGCATTATAGAAGGGGGATGGGCACTAGTTTATAAGCTTTAGTTTGGGCATCGATGCACCATATGTGTATTGGTATTGAAAACTCCGTGCTGTGGCTACTTTAAGGATATTATCAGCGATCTTCATAACATCATGGATTGATTTCTGTTCCGAGAGTGACGAGGCTCTCCTTATTAATGCAGTGGAGTTATTCGAAAAGATTTGTGCCTTTGCATCTATCGCCTGAAGGCGATGCAACGCTGCACCATCGGAGACCATGGTAGAATCCGATTCTGCACCTATAGCAACAGTCGGCATCGCGAAAAAAGCGCCCTTCCAGAGCACTTCGATTGCACCCTTCCGGAGCACACAGAATACACTCTTCCAGGGCTCCGATACGGGTGAATTGGCTACATGCGAGAACATAACTTAAGGTTCCCTGCTGCTGGAAGCTGGAAACGTACCACAGCTGGAAAATTGATCGCCTGAAATGACTGTTTTACATGTGCAAACCACGGGGAGTCTTTCTTCCAACGATGTTACGGACTCATCCATTTCGGTAAAGTACTCTGCGGTCTCTGATATTGCTTACACAAATGCTGAAAGATTTCTTTGCTGCGCATACATGTGGTCTCCGCTGCCTCACGATACTAACTCACCCTCCCATCTGTCTGACAGGGATGAGATTCACCAGTGTTTAAATAACTTTGAAAGCATTTTACGCCCATTACATAACGATGTTGCCAATTTACACCTCAAACTGGGTAACAGCATGCGGTTTCTTACAGATGTGAAATGTTATATGGAAGGATTTTTACTAAATTTTCTACCATACTAGAGTCTGCAGCTACATTAGAAATTTATATGGATGTAAAAATGTGATTTTAGAGAAACATATTTTTTTCTCCTATACTTGCAAACCAAGTATTTTAAGCTAATTTTTTTGGTGTAAAATTTGTGTGTGATTCTTGTGTTAAATAGAGCGAAATGTTATTTAACTTCTAATTGTATGTGTTCAGTAATTCATTTGTCTCATTTCTTTGGTATAAATATTGATTCCTCTTCCTTTTCCCTCGGAAAAGGGACATGTAAGTACATTTTTCCTCCCTTTTGAATACCTTTATTGCATTTACTTTTCCCTTGGATAATTGTCAAGTACGTGCAATTATTCTTCTCTCCATTTTGAATATATTAATTGCGCTTGTTTTTCCCTTAGAGAATGGTCAAACACATGAAATATTATTTTCTCTTTTTGAATATGTTTATTGTGCTTGCTTTTATCTTGGAGAACGGACAAATACGTGCAATATTTTATAACTGTGCCTCCTATTATATAATAATTATGCTTTACTTATTAACCTACAATATAAAAAATAAACTATAAAACATTCTGCACATTATTAGCTTTTTGTTTTAGTAATACAAAAAATAACTTGTGTGAAATATTTAGCAAATAACAATTTAAAGACGGGTTTTCAATTTAAAAAAATGTGCACAACACAATGGTACCGCTAGTGACCTACATTTACTACCTTAAGGGGAGTATACTGATAGAGGAGATGTGATCGGGTGACGACCTTCATTCTGACACATTCCACAAGAACGCCACCAGTCTCTTCCTGTCTCTCTTTTCCCCCTGTATTGCTTGAATGAAGTAGCAATCAAACACTCACGTCATTTTAAAATGATTTCAATACGAATAAAAATAGTACACAAATACTTGCAACAAAATTATAAATTTTACATCATCATTCCAAAAAAAGCTTCTAAAAAAATTTAATTTAAAATATAAATACATCGTATTTACAAATCAAATGGAAGAAGATATTTAGCAATATATAAATCATATATATATTTTATTAACAAAACACATCGGTGAAATTATTTTACATGATAAACACATTTACTTAAAAAATGCAGAATATTGGTAAACAACAACAAATTATGAGGTAATTAGATATTGACATTTATTTGTACATAATAATTATATTTTAACACATAGCATAAAAAATACTTTTTTTCAATAAAACGTCTAATTACGCACATCAGTACTTTTTTTAAACTGTAGAAGGTGTTTGTTTTGTCAGCTAAAAAAATTACGAGGGAAATGGGAGTTTTTCATCAACTGGGTTTTTCTAAAGCTAGAGCAAAGCTCATATGCTCACGCACACACGAGTACCTCTTGCCATGGGTCCGTTGGCGTTGTTACCTCCAAACTGTGCCAAGTGCCAACACATCGTACAAAGCATATTTTAANTAAGTATATATGATTAAAAAAAATAATCTTATCTTTTATAAGGGACCTGCCAACCTAGTAATACAATTTACTATATATATAATTTTTTTAATTCGCAGGCTTACAGGCAAATGACGAAGGAGAGGCAGGCTGTGGTGAGTTTATGCAGACCATTATAGAAGGGGGATGGGCACTAATTTATAAGCTTTAGTTTAGGCATCGATGCACCATATGTGTATTGGTATTGAAAACTCCGTGCTGTGGCTACTTTAAGGATATTATCAGCCATCTTCGTAACATCAT
Organism: Clitarchus hookeri; assembly: GCA_002778355.1. NCBI lineage: Eukaryota > Metazoa > Arthropoda > Insecta > Phasmatodea > Phasmatidae > Clitarchus > Clitarchus hookeri. Next base: position 94,281 of record NQII01005582.1, read on the forward strand.
GGATTGATTTCTGTTCCGAGAGTGACGAGGCTCTCCTTATTAATGCAGTGGAGTTATTCGAAAAGATTTGTGCCTTTGCATCTATCGCCTCAAGGCGATGCGACGCTGCACCATCGGAGACCATGGTAGAATCCGATTCTGCACCTATAGCAACAGTCGGCATCGCGAAAAAAGCGCCCTTCCAGAGCACTTCGATTGCACCCTTCCGGAGCACACAGAATACACTCTTCCAGGGCTCCGATACGGGTGAATTGGCTACATGCGAGAACATAACTTAAGGTTCCCTGCTGCTGGAAGCTGGAAACGTACCACAGCTGGAAAATTGATCGCCTGAAATGACTGTTTTACATGTGCAAACCACGGGGAGTCTTTCTTCCAACGATGTTACGGACTCATCCATGTCGGTAAAGTACTCTGCGGTCTCTGATATTGCTTACACAAATGCTGAAAGATGTCTTTGCTGCGCATACATGTGGTCTCCGCTGCCTCACGATACTAACTCACCCTCCCATCTGTCTGACAGGGATGAGATTCACCAGTGTTTAAATAACTTTGAAAGCATTTTACGCACATTACATAACGATGTTACCGATTTACACCTCAAACTGGGTAACAGCATGCGTTTTATTACAGATGTGAAATGTCACATGGAAGGATTTTTGCTAAATTTCCTACCATACTAGAGTCTGCAGCTACATTAGAAATTTATATGGATGTAAAAATGTGATTTTAGAGAAACATATTTTTTACTCCTATACTTGCAAACCAAGTATTTTAAGCTAATTTTTTTGGTGTAAAATTTGTGTGTGATTCTTGTGTTAAATAGAGCGAAATGTTATTTAACTTCTAATTGTATGTGTTCAGTAATTCATTTGTCTCATTTCTTTGGTATAAATATTGATTCCTCTTCCTTTTCCCTCGGAAAAGGGACATGTAAGTACATTTTTCCTCCCTTTTGAATACCTTTATTGCATTTACTTTTCCCTTGGATAATTGTCAAGTACGTGCAATTATTCTTCTCTCCATTTTGAAAATATTAATTGCGCTTGTTTTTCCCTTAGAGAATGGTCAAACACATGAAATATTTTTTTCTCTTTTTGAATATGTTTATTGTGCTTGCTTTTATCTTGGAGAACGGACAAGTACGTGCAATATTTTATAACTGTGCCTCCTATTATATAATAATTATGCTTTACTTATTAACCTACAATATAAAAAATAAACTCTAAAACATTCTGCACATTATTAGTTTTTTGTTTTAGTAATACAAAAAATTACTTGTGTGAAATATTTAGCAAATAACAATTTAAAGACGGGTTTTCAATTTTAAAAAATGTGCACAACACAATGGTACCGCTAGTGACCTACATTTACTTCCTTAAGGGGAGTATACTGATAGAGGAGATGTGATCGGGTGACGACCTTCATTCTGACACATTCCACAAGAACGCCACCAGTCTCTTCCTGTCTCTCTTTTCCCCCTGTATTGCTTGAATGAAGTAGCAATCAAACACTCACCTCATTTTAAAATGATTTCAATACGAATAAAAATAGTACACAAATACTTGCAACAAAATTATAAATTTTACATCATCATTCCAAAAAAAGCTTCTAAAAAAATTTAATTTAAAATATAAATACATCGTATTTACAAATCAAATGGAAGAAGATATTTAGCAATATATAAATCATATATATATTTTATTAACAAAACACATCGGTGAAATTATTTTACATGATAAACACATTTACTTAAAAAATGCAGAATATTGGTAAACAACAACAAATTATGAGGTAATTAGATATTGACATTTATTTGTACATAATAATTATATTTTAACACATAGCATAAAAAATACTTTTTTTCAATAAAACGTCTAATTACGCACATCAGTACTTTTTTTAAACTGTAGAAGGTGTTTGTTTTGTCAGCTAAAAAAATTACGAGGGAAATGGGAGTTTTTCATCAACTGGGTTTTTCTAAAGCTAGAGCAAAGCTCATATGCTCACGCACACACGAGTACTTCTTGCCATGGGTCCGTTGGCGTTGTTACCTCCAAACTGTGCCAAGTGCCAACACATCGTACAAAGCATATTTTAAAAAGTTTATAATTTTTAATTGCATGATTAAATTCGCAATTTTCCCNAAAAGTTTATAATTTTTAATTGCATGATTAAATTCGCAATTTTCCCTTTCGTCTTTGCTTGAACGTCGTTTGCCACAATTTATTTTTTCATATTTCCTATCTTTGTTGGAAATTTTGTTTGTGGACGGCACAAATGAACTGCACACTTGTCACAGTTACAATGTTTCACTAATAATTCAAGAGTACTACCATCAAATATGCTTCTCCCTAGGAGGAAATGAACATTTTCGTCACACCGCTCCACAGTTACGGTAACAGCTGGCTGGTCCGTGTAGATTACGCCGTGCAATAGAGGATATTTATTTGCATATTTTTTCTCGGGAATGAAATTATTGCCTGGACGCACTCCACCGTTGTCAGAAGACTTGTTGGAAGGTCTCAGCCTCAAGCCTAGGTGCACTTCGCATGCAACAGGCGTACAGGTAGACACCCAGTCCGGGAAACCTTGCATTTTCACATCATGTTTGTGTCCATCACATTTCTCCTGCCATTTGCACACATAATTATTGTAATTTTTTTGGAAAAGTTCATACACTACACTCTTTTACATTCTTGCCTTGTAAACGTGGACATAAAGATTTGGTTTTACCAACTCCTCCATCGAACAAGGAAGCGTAGTGTTAGGGCATAAATTGAAAACATAACAGTTTTTATATTCGCACGTTAATGTGTCCCGCACAGAACAACATTTNTAGTGTTAGGGCATAAATTGAAAACATAACAGTTTTTATATTCGCACGTTAATGTGTCCCGCACAGAACAACATTCGAAATCATTGTAGCAGCATAGTCAGAGAATTATACCATGAAAAAAATTGAATTTGCATAACGTCTCGAGTATCTAGAAAACTTACGCATCAGTACCTACAATTCAGTTCACTGTCCTTGCTCGCGTCTTCTGACCCGCGTGGAGAAAATTAGTGACGGACACTTCCATTTCTTTTTCGATATCACTGTATTTGAAGTCGGAGCTGATGGGTCTCTCTGCAAAGCTGGAAGAGAATACGCTGTAGGACGTTCTGGCTGGTGGCGGCTGGTACGGGTTGCCTGATGGTTGCGGTTTCGTGCTAGTAGACGGTATTGACGACGTTGCTCCTCGTGCTAATATGGTGCGGACAAGCTGAAGAATGTTATCTCCTTTTTCTTATGTGTTTCTGTTGCTGTAATGTTTTTTCACTTAAAAATATGGCTATCGTAAATTTAACAGGGGTTTGAAACCTTGAAAATTTCGAAATTATCACTGGGCGTTCCTCTTGAAATAACGAAAAAGGAACAACAGCGAGAAAAATTACTGCTTTACCGATGGGGCTCGGGGTGCATTTTATAAGAAGTTTTTAAGAAGGAAAAAAAAGTCCGCCTTCACGATTGAAGTAGGCCGCCGATTGGTCGGAACGAAGGTTTCCGAAAACGCCCGAGTAATTAGCCAATGAGAAACATTGGCACAGCAATTAAATATATTGGAAGGAGGTGGACTGGAACCAACTAATTGGTATAACGAAGGTTTCTGAAAACACCTGATTAAGTAACCAATGAGAAACAATGGCAGAGGAATTAAATGTATTGAAAGGGGGTGGGCAATTAGCCAATGAGAATTAGAGGAAGGTCAATTAGTCAATTAAATTTATTGTAAAGGGGAGTGGAGGGGGTCAGTCGTCTGCTGGGTGTGGTGCTGGGTAGAGCACCAGCAATGTAAAACAAATGACAAACGAATGAAACCAAGATAGCGGTCGAACGAGATGAGAGACAAACTCCAGTCATGTATAAACAAATGACAAAAAAAAAACCATGATGGTGGACAGTAGCTGTGATGCCTACAAAGATGGCGGACTACACCAACCAAGATGGTGGATGGTTGCACATATAAATATGGCAGAATGAATCTACCAAGATGGTGGAATGAGTATGTTCGGAGGGAGATGTGGGGACATCTGGAAAACAAGGTTCCTTTATATAGATGTATTTTAAAATACATTTTTTAATAATATAAAATAATTTTTGAATAATTTTAATATATTTTTTTTTGGAATTTTTTAATATTGAAATTTTTTGGGATTTTTTTATTTTATTTTTTTTTGGGACAACGGTTAAATGCCTTGGCTCATGCATCTAAGATGGCTGCCAGCCAAATCCTAGGTCCTACCTCAGACTTATCATAATCATACTACTGGCCCTACAGGCGTAAAACACACCCTCTGCAGGACATATGAATCTTGCTATAGCCAATTCCTACTGTTTAAATATAACATTAAAAACATTACCCTATGCATGACATGTTTTTAGTAGTTTCATAAATATGTAATGTATCAAAATTATTTTATAGCTTTCTTAATATAAAAAGATATAATTTTTGGATAAATTGAACTTTTCGTTAGTTTATATTTTGTCTGTACTACACAATATAATATTCCATTTATATTTAATACCAATAAAAATAGAGGTAATATAAGTGTTTTGGAAATGACTAGAAAGAAAAAGTTCTTATGCAAGGTATTATTAAACTGAGTGCGCACATTTTCGATGCGTTCTTTCTTTGTATAATTTTATGAACTTAACTAAGCTTTGTTCGCACGAGTCAGAGGAATAGCCTGAAAGTAGAACATTAGCAGGGCTTCAGAAACGCTGACTATGTTCTTTTTCACGTGCTGATTATTAGTTCTCAACTAGAAGGCGGGACTGAACACCCAGGGCGTACTAAGTAGTATAATTTTGCTGTTGTTACCTTTGCTTTCCGCAGTATCAGGCGCAATGCTTAAACTGGGAGACATCTCCTTATTATAAACATCCTCTGCCTAAGCCAAGAAAAGAATCCGAGACCTCTAGGCTAACACTGACCACTAGATCAAACTAACCCCGCTCTATTGATATCGTCACGAAAAATGCAGACTATCTATTTTGTCTGCTGACAGTATTACAAACGTTTCATTTGATGCAGGGTGTCAGGACAAGAGGTAGGTAAAAACAGCACCAGAGAACACCAAACGAGGTATTTGATAATGATAACTGTTCGGGTAGTTAGGCACAGAGCGTCGGTTTTTAATTAGCAGGGTGATGCATAGGAAATCCAAAACTGACGGAAACCTCTCAGCTACAGTAAGTTCGAACAACTCGACCAAATAGCACATCCTCCAGAACTTTCATCCTAAGCCATGTAATTCAAATGAATTTGACCTTATTTTTTGAGAGGGAAGCATTAGAAATTACTGCAACATGAAATACCTATCTATGGTCTATAAGCAAACTTTTCTGCACTATCTTTCATTTGGTGCGCAAATGTTTGATATTACCTTCGTATAATACAAGGTAGCTATGCCGAACCATAATAAAAGTCTAACGGATTCAGCAGCCGACATAGGCCTATAAATGATCGCTGCTGAAATATGATTGTGAAATATAGTAATTTTGCCAGATTGTGACCAGAAATTATCTAGTCTGCTACATGTTACGGAGGTGTATCAAGAGTTTATTACAGCATAATAAACTAAGTAAATTTATGTATAAAACAAATGCGTATAAAAATAAAATATTCGGGAAAACCTCTCATTTTTATATGGAAATAGTATTACAAGACACCCAAAATCACAATAAATAAAGAATTGTAAAATATGTAAGAAAAATGAAGTATCTTAATTAAACCAGATATATTTGATTATTGTTCGCTTATTCGTCTTGGAGAAACAAATAAAAAATCGTTCTTTGTTGAATCTATAACCAATTTCATAGGAATTATTTATTTCTTAAATTATTCCTATTATCATTTTGAAGAAAGATACCAGTTGAAGCAATTATACTCATATAAAAACACGAATCGTGTTTGCGAAGATTATAACTTTTTGAAAATGTATTTGGAACAATTATATTTTTTGGAACACAACTTAATTGTCCATAAAATTTGTATTTACTTACCTCTAATTATAATGTACCGGTACTTGAAAACTTGTTAAACTTAAAATTTATTATAACATTTATATTATAAAAAAAAGGGGGAAAAGCTTTAGAGTGGTTCATTTTTATATTATGTGTGATGTTTTATCTAGAAATTATCTATCAATAAGGCGAGTAATTGAAAAGGTGAACTGAAAATTAACATAAATTGATGCAAAATAAATTTAGCTTAACCGTACTTTAACAACGAAGTTCTTAAATATAGCCAAATTTTATGCATTTTTTTTACTGCTTCTTAACTTTAGCGGGAAAAAACAATACTCATATTAGAAATAAAAATTTTAATAAAAAAAATTATCGATGTTATATTAAAAACTATTTCAATGTCAAAATGTAAGTATTTTACTGTCGTAAAACAGTTCCAAAAGCGTGGAAAGTATTTTCTTGAATGTAATTACGTCCTTACTCTTCTTAAAATTTAAGAAAACAACTATGTTTATAAAATACGAAATTATATTTACCCAAAAACTGAAATATAATAATGGCCGAGCGTAGTGATTGACACAAAGTTCACATTTCTCTATTAAAAAAAGCACAATTAAAATTATACCACAATTTGTAGATATTAAGTACTCCACCGGAACGCCAGATTCTTTGAATAGCGATGTAATGAGAACGCATGTTAAATTAGTTGAAATGAAATTTTTATGGCTTACTAAAGCTGAGCATCACCTTCTTTATCGGATTCTCTCCTTTCCTACTAATTTATGTTTTAGTGAAGTAAATTAAAAAAAAAAACACTTCTGTAGAAGTTTAACTTTTTGTCTTAATCTGCAGTACAGACATAAAATCCGAACAAACAATGTACAATTTTGTCACAAACAGCACATTATATACTTTCTTAAAGCTATACGTCCATGCCTTTTTACGACTATCAAATAACTCGTAGTAAAATTAAAATTTCTATGGTCATAAATGTTTAATAATTACTCTGAGTATTTAAATTAAGATACCAAAAAAGCACACTTTCCGCATAAGAGGTGCATCCGAGCCTTCATATTGCAGGGTCATGGATTGGACGCAGGGAAGTTCCCTCTTTATCGATTTGAGTATCAGCGAGCGAGAGTAGTAGAAGGGATTCGTGCTGAGNCTAAGTAGTATAATTTTGCTGTTGTTACCTTTGCTTTCCGCAGTATCAGGCGCAATGCTTAAACTGGGAGACATCTCCTAATTATAAACATCCTCTGCCTAAGCAAAGAAAAGAATCCGAGACCTTTAGGCTAACACTGACCACTAGATCAAACTAACCCCGTTATCTTGATATTGTCACGAAAAATGCAGACTATCTATTTTGTCTGCTGACAGTATTACAAACGTTTCATTTGATGCAGGGTATCAGGACAAGAGGTAGGTAAAAACAGCACCAGAGAATACCAAACGAGGTATTTGATAATGATAACTGTTAGGGTAGTTAGGCACAAAGCGTCGGTTTTTAATTAGCAGGGTGATGCATATAAAATCCAAAACTGACGGAAACCTCTCAGCTAGAGTAAGTTCGAACAACTCGACCAAATAGCACATCCTCCAGAACTTTCATCCTAAGCCATGTAATTCAAATGGAATTGACCTTATTATTTGAGAGAGAAGCATTAGAAATTACTGCAACATGAAATACCTATCTATGGTCTATAAGCAAACTTTTCTGCACTATCATTCATTTAGTGCGCAAATGTATGATATTACCTCCGTATAATTCAAGGTAGCTATGCCGAACCATAATAAAAGTCTAACAGATTCAGCAGCCAAAATAGGCCTATAAATGATCGCTGCTGAAATATGATTGTTTAATATAGTAATTTTGCCAGATTATGGCCAGAAATTATTGAGTCCGCTACATGTTACGGAGGTGTATCAAGAGGTTCTTAAAGCATAATAAACTAAGTAAATTTATGTATAAAACAAATGCGTATAAAAATAAGATATTCGGGAACATCTCTTATTTTTTTACGGAAATAGTATTACAAGACAGCCAAAATTACCATAAAAATATAATTGTAAAATATGTAAGGAATAAAAACTATCTTAATTTCACCAGATATATTTGATTATTGTTCGCTTATTCGTCTTGGAGAAAAAAATAAAAAATCGTTCTTTGTTGAAACTATAACCAATTTCATAGGAATGATTTATTTCTCAAATTATTCCTTTTATCATTTTGAAGAAAGATACCAGTTGAAGCAAATATACTCATATAAAAACACGAATCGTGTTTGCGTGGATTATAACTTTTTGAAAATGTATTTGGAACAATTATATTTTTTGGAACACAACTTAATTGTCCGTAAAATTTGTATTTCTTACCTTTAATTATAATGTACTGGCACTTGAAAACTTGTTGGACTTAAAATTTATAACATTTATATTATAAAAAAAAGGGGGAAAAGCTTTAGAGTGATTCATTTTTATATTATGTGTGATGTTTTATCTAGAAATTATCTATCAATAAGGCGAGTAACTGAAAAGGTGAACTGACAATTAGCATAAATTGATGCAAAATAAATTTACCTTAACCGTACTTTAACAACGAAGTTCTTAAATATAGCCAAATGTTATGCAATTTTTTTACTGCTTCTTAACTTTAGCGGGAAAAAAACAATACTCATATTAGAAATAAAAATTTTAATAAAAAAAAAATATCGATGTTATATTAAAAAATATTTCAATGTAAAAATTTAAGTATTTTATTGTCGTAAAACAGTTCCAAAAGCGTGGAAAGTATTTTCTTGAATGTAATTACGTCCTTACTCTTCTTAAAATTTAAGAAAACAACTAAGTTTATAAAATGCGAAATTATATTTACCCATAAACTGAAATATAATAATGGCCGAGCGTAGTGATTGACACAAAGTTCACATTTCTCTATTAAAAAAAGCATAATTAATATTATACCACAATTTGTAGATATTAAGTACTCCACCGGAACAACGCCAGATTCTTTGAATAGCGATGTAATGAGAACGCATGTTCAATTAGTTTAAATGAAATTTTTATGGCTTACTCAAGCTGAGCATCACCTTCTTTATCGGATTCTCTCCTTTCCTACTAATTTATGTTTTAGTGAAGTAAATTAAAAAAANGAGCATCACCTTCTTTATCGGATTCTCTCCTTTCCTACTAATTTATGTTTTAGTGAAGTAAATTAAAAAAAAAAAACACTGCTGTAGAAGTTTAACTTTTTGTCTTAATCTACAGTACAGACATAAAATCCGAACAAACAATGTACAATTTTGTCACAAACAGCACATGATATACTTTCATAAAGCTATACGTCCATGCCTTCTTAAGACTATCAAATAACTCGTAGTAAAATTAAAATTTCTATGATCATAAATGTTTAATAATTACTCTGAGCATTTAAATTAAGATACCAAAAAAGCACACTTTCCGCATAAGAGGTGCATCCGAGCCTTCATATTGCAGGGTCATGTATTGGACGCAGGGAAGTTCCCTCTTTATCGATTTGAGTATCAGCGAGCGAGAGTAGTAGAAGGGATTCGTGCTGAGCGAGGGTCATACAGCACATCCACCTGACCTCTCGGAACCTACAGTCCACGACTATATACCTCCTCCCTTCTCCAGCCAGGGAGTTTGGCGAGAGGGGGGTAAGTA